>SNQJ01S0165654.1:0-21066 GCA_010110895.2 Picea sitchensis | reverse complement strand
CTCTTCTGACACAGGATCAAGCCGATGGTGATGGATGTTGTTGCTGCTGACAAGACAAGGATGATGAATGAATAAAAGGTGGGCCCTCTAGGGCCATGCTTAGGTCAATCCTTCTCTCGGTACTCCATGTCTAGGACCTGTGGGCCTCGAGGCATGATCTCCTAGTTATCCCTAAAAAGCAGGGATAATAGGAACTATATATAGATAGATAGATAGATATATGGTAAGAATTATATATCCAACAACAAATCCAAACAATCTTGATACATGGGATATGAAGTGGAAAGTACTAAGTCTTTTTTAAAGGTAGATATTTGTAAACTCTTTTGTGGATCCCTAGGATAAAAGTAGAAACTGTGTTAGGATAGGATTGCTATATACTTTATGGACACAACAAGACTACAATTTCGTGGATAGTCTAAACATTAGTTTTTTATGAAAAAATGTTGTCACATGTACTGATTTATTTTAATTGTCACGATTTCACAGAAAGGTTAACTACCTTATCATTCATCTCTTGTAACTATTAATATGTATATGTCGTATTCCGATAGTGACAATTATAGTTTTAAAACGATCAAGCATAGCAGAGTAAAGAAGTTTTAATGAACCTCTTGTAACTATTAATATGTATATGTCGTATTCCGATAGTGACAATTATAGTTTTAAAACGATCAAGCATAGCAGAGTAAAGAAGTTTTAATGAACCTGTCAATTTTTTTTTTATTTGGTAAATTTGGGGTACATTACAATAATTCTCAGGTGCTCTTCAATTTTACGTAACGAGTTTTTTTTTTTTTTTTAATTTTACTTTAANTTTTTTTTTTTTTTTTAATTTTACTTTGAAAAATAGGCAATCATGGATGATCAATATTACTTTTTATGATCTTTCTAAGATTATGTGCTTGATACATGATAGTTCTCCACTTGCCTATAGAGTGGTTATGAATGTTATGAGGCGTGTGGCTATCACGGTTGAGCCAAATGTCATCTTCATTAGCACAACATGAATGTCATGCTAAAGAAAATTTCAAAATGATCTACAAAATTATCATGATATCATCTGGAACTATTGTGATATCATCTTGAAAATTTATCAGTGCACCTCAGATATTGCGATTAATTATTCAAAATTTGACTCAAGAGATTCTGGTATGTGGGCATTATAATTTATATATTGTATTCATTTGCATTGGAAAACGCATGCGACATAATTTATGACGATCCATTCACTTTTCCATTCTCTCTAACTCATTATCTATGACTACAATCATTACCTATATGTATCTATATAGACAACCCAACTTCTATGTTAGTGGATTGAGACTACATACATCCTTTCAGAGATAAATCAGCTCTTATCAGTATTGTCAATATATTTGGGTAAATTGAGGCAAAATGAATCAATATTGTATTAGATTTCAATTCTCTAGTTCTAGTATTCGACAAACTGTGTTTTTTGTAAATGGCTTTCATTTTGTAGCTACATAGGTTTATTATATCTAGAATTTTCTTTCTCAAGAAATTTGATGAAGAACAATTGGTGCAGTCGGAGTTACCAGATGTGCGACTGAGTTCAGTAAAGCTTCTTTGGTGTATCTTTGCAGTTCCAGGTCATGGCCTTGCAAAAGAGTTTCAACCACTTCTCTAAGAATTTTTATAGAGATTTACAAACAATTTTGTGGAGGTTTGATTAGCAGTTGCGGAATATGCACAAAAATTTATTTTTTCAATCCATTTATGCCCTAGTCATCTTCCATAAGTGGTGAGGAGAAAAACTACAAGTTGAGATTTAATCTTGTTTTATGTTGATACTTTGTGATGCATTTCATGGATCTCAATTTATTAATGGGGTTATTTTGGCATACCTTTATTTATCTTTGTGATCGATTGTTTGGATTCTGACGAGGCTATTCGGAAGCAAGTTATTAGAGAAATTTGTGATGCAGGAAATTATATGGTAAAATCCCTTCCCACCGAGGAGAAAAGACAAGTAGCATATTTCCTTCATGACCACACAAAATATTCTTAGGATTTATGTTATTGAAATTTTCTTAGTAGATATTATTTTAAATGGTTATTTCATAAATAATATCTTTGGAGAATATTTCAAGTTTTAGTACAAAAGTACACATTGGAAAGACTTGTAGAAGTTTACAAAATCTATTGTTCAAAATTTTTGGATGGCTTAGCTGGTAACTTTGATTTCTAAGAACATTTCAATAAGATAAATCCTAGGAAGATATTGTTTGGTCATGAAGGAAATCTACTACTTATCAGATAGTCTCGCTGGGAAGAGATTTTATCCCATAATTTTCTACATAACAAATTGCTCCAATAAATTGATTCTACATAAAAACAAATCTCCAATAACTTGATTCTACACAACCTCATTAGAATCCAACAATCGATCACTAAGAGTAGCTAATGTATGCCAAAATCACCTCATCAGTAAAATTGAAATTCTTGAAATTCATCCGAAATACCAACATAAACAAGATTAAATCTCAACTTGTTGTTTTTCTCCCCCTTAAGATTCGACAAAATACATTATTTAGCATATTCTGTAGCTATTAATCGAACCTACACATAATTGTACGTAAATCTCTTTAAAAATTCTGAGAGAAGTGGTTGAAATGATTTTGCAAGACCATGACCTGCAACCTCTAAGATACACTAAAGAAGCTTTATTAAACTCAGTCTCACATCTGGTAACTATGATTGTACCAATTGGTCTTCATCAAATTTCCTGAGAAGGAAAATTTCTAATATACTACACCTATGTACCTACAGATTGAAAGATATGTACAAAAAATGCATTTTTCTTTATACCAAAAGAGAATTGAAATCTAATACAATATTGATAGATTTTTCCTCAATGTAAAAAACTATCGTTAATCTTGATAACAACTGAATTATCTCTGAAATGATGTACATAGTCTCAATGCACTGACATGGAAGTTGTGTTGTCTATATAGACATATGTAGATGATGAATATAGTCACAGGTCATGAGTAAGAGAGAAAGGAAAAAAGTGCCTCGATCATAATAGATTATTCCGCATGTCATTTCAAATGCAACTCAACCCAATATAATAAATTATAATTCCCACATACTAGAATATCTTGAGTCAAATTTTGAATAATGAACCTCAATAATTGAGATGCACTAATAATTTTTCAAGATGATATTACCATAGTTCAATATGATCTCGTGAAAATTTTGTGGATCATTTTCAAACTTGATTTCACATGACATTATTGTCTTGATAAAGAATATGACATTTCCTTCAACCTTGATAGCCACACACCTCATAACATTAATATCTAGTCTATAGGCTAGAGAAATATCCTCGACAATTATGTACCAAACACAAAGTCTTTGAAAGATCATACGAACATAATACTAATGTTTATTGTTTTTCATAGTAAAATTAAAGAAAAAAACAACCTAACAAAAACTCGTTACATAAAATTTAAGAGATTGAATAACATAACAAAAAAATTGGAACACTTCACACAATGACACTTTTTTAAATTCAATCTACAAACAAGAAGGGTTAAAGTAACGTAACAAAAGATAAAATAGATGCAATTCTAAATATCAGAAAATAAAATAAATATTTTATTGAGAAATGTGAGGGTAGACGTTATTATGCACAAAACAAAAGGGTGATAGAGTTTTCTATTAAACAAAGAAATATAATACATATTAATAAAAAAATTAATCTTAAGACAAAAGAAATACCTTGATCTACTGGATGAGAAAATATCTCAACCTCACACCAATATCAAAAGCATCTAGTTGTCTCACATCCAACTAGTTCCAACAACTTACTAAATATTAAGAATAGAGCCTCTATGTTAGCTTAACAAACACACCAACCCAAGAAGAACAATATGGGTCCCAAAAACAAGACTTGATAAGGTACCCATGTACAACTCTCACAAATAGAGAAAAGGATAAAAACCTAAGGGATTAAAATTTCAATGCTGAAATTTATATTGGAGTTGAAACTAAAGAAGATCCCACAAAGATGCACTGAAAAGAAAAATCATGAGGTCGATAGAGGTTCAAATATCCAATTAAGAAGTATGACAAAACTCTAAATAAGAGGGCCAAGTAACCTCAAATGACATGGTTTAATTATGATGGGGAATATGATTGGTTGCAGAGGCACAAGAATGAAAAACATCGACAACCACTACACAAGTGCTTCAGAAAATAGGTGCTAGTGAAGAACCACAAAAAAGGATTTAAATGAAGCAAACACCATGAACCATCAAAATATCAATGAGACTTTTGGATGCTGAAAGATCCAAATATGAAGTATGGTAAAACTATGAAGAGGTTCAAGTCCCCCCATGTTGTGAATGCCATCAAATATCCATGTAGATATCCAATTTTCATATTTCTGAAGCAAAGAGACCGATCCTCTCCGACTCAGAAAGAATGATGAAGTACTCATGTAAAGTCAATAAAAACAAAAAAAACATCATATAATGAGCATCTGATGCATCCCCCCTACTCCCCCATAGGGCTGTGTGACCTCCTCGTCAATGGATCTCTGATTCGTGAGTCGAAAGACTCTCTGGAACCTTAATGGTCCCCCCCTTGTATCGAAACACAGGCACCCTCAGCTTCCTGGTGCAGGTATGACCGCAACCTGCAACCTTTCCTTTCGCTTTTCTATGAAAACACATAGTGTCGGTGTTAGCTCCTTTTCAGATAAGCCCTCTCTTGAATGTGACCTTGGGTGATGACCACACGATTGCGGGCGCACCCACAAGTGGTTTGGATTTAAACTACTTTTGGGCCCACAATTATCCTCCAGCTTCCACATTTCCTTATGATAAAACCATGGTTTGAATTGTGGCCCACCCTCAATATATTAAACTTCATGCAACTCCCATTCCCGCAATTCTATAGGATCATCGATCTCATGATCTTGATGATAACATCTGAATCGACAGTTCAGATCTACACCCTTCAAATCGATGAATTATATCTGTGTCTCCTTCAATCAATGGCTACAATCTCCTTTGCAAATCTGGACTTCGGGAATTTTAAATCTCAAGCCCAGCTCCCTCTGTCTCCAATCTCCCAGAGCTGACAATCTACGGAGACTTGTCCCGCTCAATCAATAGTTCTTCTCCTAGTATGGATGTTTCACCTTTCAACTCATATCAATGGTCCTGCGACCTTCTTCTCGATCGACAGTCGAGATCTCCTTCGGGTCTCCAGACTTCTGAGATCTAAAATATTAAACTTCCTTTTCCCCAATGGCTTTCACCCANAGAGTCTGTAATCCACTAACACGTGTTCTCCTTATCTAAAAATCGAGGATTACTTTGATTATTTACTCGGAGTTCACATATGTGCGCCATGTCTCCTCCGAATCCAATGGCTATGAACCACTTTGGGACTTTACCCAGAGTTCGTGGATTCACGCCACGTCTCCCATAGATCTCATGATCCAGATATTACTTTGGGTCTTCAGGTATTCTCACTTTGACGATCTCAGTTCTCAACTAAAAGACCCCACTTCAACTCTCTCGGATCTCGAGATCTATGTCCAACTGTCTCCTCACAGATCGATGAATCTTGTCTCTTTGAGTATTCAGGCTTCGGGTGCTTCAACACTTTGACCTTTGCCTCCCTCTGGATATTCCGACCTATTGACACATTTCCTCCTGGTTCAACAATCTAGATTCTCTTCAGCTCTTTGAATCTCCATGCTTCGGTTATTTCAAGTTTCGAACTTGTTCCCTCTCAGATGGCACAATATTTGACGGTCCAGATCCTTTCTGACGATCTGATGCTTGATCCTTTCCTTGAACAATCTAATGGATCAGATTTTTTTCTGTGATCGGACGACTGAGATTCTACTTTTGGGTTTTAGTTCTTAGGACTTCAATAACCTCAAAGTTAAATCCCAATATGTTCTCTCTCTTCTGTGTTGTAAAGTGCTAAGGTTCTTGCACCTTCCTCTGATCTGATGACTTTCGATCCTCTTCACTGTGATCCAATGATCATGGTCGCTCCTCCTGATCTTCTGATATCTCCCCACTTGGAAGATTTATCAATCTTCAAAGGTTTCAAACCTTTGTTCTTTCTACGAGTATAACTCTAGGATCTCGTCAACACTCGGGAATTTTTTTATCTCTTTTGAGCTTCGTTCCTTAAAAGTATTTCGATCTCCTATGCACACGTTGAGTTCTTAGGATTTTGATAACTGAAATCGAAGGATTTATTGGAAAGAAATTATTCTCGCCTACCTTGCATTCCTCTATGCTGGTTCTTCGAAGCTTGGTTTCTCCTTGACGTTGTGCACACCTTGCACCTGGTCTAAGTTTCTCTTGTTCTCTCTCTGAACTTCTCTGATTTACTCTGAGACTCAGTCGACACACTCTTTGCGTTTGAGATGCAGACCTTGCATATGAGTGTCAGAAGAGAAACAATTGAAACTCATCCAGTTTCATCACAAACTCATACAGTCAACCTATCGAACACTCATACATGAACGAAAATGAAAATAACCAAACACACAGAATATCATAGTCATTCAATCATACATCAAATGAACACAGTCCAAGGATTTGGGACAATTATATATGTTATATTCATTCATGAAAACAAATTACATAGTATTTATTCTACTCTACTCTACTCTAATCTTCTCTACTGATCTCTCTAATCTCTATATCCTTCTCTTTACTATGTCCATATGTTACAATACAACAATGAAAAAACTAAGGACTGGCTCCATGAGCTCTGTCGTCCTGTTTAAAATCTATCCTATCAAGCTTAAAGTTGTTACATAATCTGTCTTATTACAATAACTACCAGTTATTTCTAGGTAAGAGTGGACACTCCATATCTGCAATCCCTTACAATCCATAAGACTTTACAAACAAGTTACATATTTAAAATTTTGTTTACAAAATATCTCAACAACCCGATTTAATTCTGAGTTAATTTCCGATTTGAAATTCTGTCATTTGCTGAGATATCGTTCCTTTTCCTCCACGCTTGCATTTTGTCGTTGAAGGCAATGCTCCTGCATCATACTCCACTGGTTAAAAAATTTCATGGACTCTTGTTTATGAGATCTTGTACTGTATTTCCATGCTTCAAAATATCAGGTTTTGTAACCCAACTGGCATCTTCCATTGGATGATCTTTCCACTTCACTAAGTATTTAGGATATTCCTTCCTCCTAGTTTTATTTCCATCCCTCTGTTCAATGATTTTCTCCATCTGAGGTTTTTTTGCTGTGGAAAATTTCTCTTCCCATAGAATTTCTCTTTGATCATCTGATTCTCCTACCTCATCTCTCCTGTAAGGATACAGGTCTACAAGATTGAATATCAGTGATATCCCAACATTGTCTAGAAACTCAATTTCATAAGCATTGGCTACGAATTTTCTCAGAATCTTGCATGGTACTATATTCTTCATCTTTAATTTGTTATATGTTCCCCTTGGAAACCTTTCTTTTCTCAAATGAGATAAAACTTCATCTCCAACTTTGAATTGAAGTTATCTCCTCTTTTGATCGACTCTGCTCTTATATTTTTGGTTGTTGTCCTGTAGCTTCTCTCTAACTGTGTCATGGAGTTTCTACATTTCTATTGCAAAATCCTCTTCTCCAGCACTTTTGAACTCAACTTGATTCATATATCTCAACTCTGCAATCCCTCTTGGTTGTATACCATACACAATTTCAAATGGACTTTTCCATGTTCTCTTGTTCATTGAATTGTTGAATGCAAATTTTGCTTGTGCCAGAATCTGATCCCATTGTCGACCTTGACCAGTGACTAAAATTCTTAACAAGTTTTTGAGAATCATGTTTACTACTTCAGTCTGTCCATCTGTTTGAGGGTGATATGCTGAACTAAAGGACAAGTTAATCCCCAACCTCTTCCATAGAGTCCTCCAAAAGTGTCCTACAAATTTGGTGTCCCTGTCTGAGACTATGCTCCTCGACAATCCATGTAGTCTCACCACTTCTCTGGAAAAAAAATTAGCTATGTGTGTAGCATCGTTTGTCTTTTGGCATGGTGTGAAATGTGTCATTTTTTAAAATGTGTCCACCACAAAAAGTATGGGATTGCTCCCTTCTTGAGTTCTAGGAAATCCCAAAACAAAGTCCATACTAATTGCATCCCACAACCTTTATGGAATTGGTAATGGATGATACAAACTATTTTTTTGTTCTCTTCCTTTTGCATATTGACAAATTATGCATTTGTTCACAAACTTTTTCACCTCTTCTCTCATGATCGGCCAATAATATGAATTACTTAGCTGTGCAAATGTCTTATCATGACCAAAATGTCTAGCTAAACCTCCGTTGTGTTTCTCTTTCAACAAGTTATCTCTCATTGAGCATTTCAGTATGCACAATTGGATTCCTTTGAATAGTAATCTATCCTGGATCAAATTTTCAGTCCACGGGCTTCTGTCTCCCAATAAAGGATTCTTGCATGCCTCAAAATATTCCTTAAAATTTACATCTTCTTTATACATCTACTTGAGGTGTTCAAACCCTAAGGTATCCACTTGGAATTCATGTGCAATCAAACTCCTCCTGCTAAAAGAATATGCAACTTTGTTAACAGTTCCAACAATGTGCTTAGTAACAAAAGTAAAATTTTGCATAAATTATACCCATTTTGCATGTTTCTGATTCAATTTTTCTTGCCTAGTAATAAATTGCAAAGATTGATTATCATTGTACAAGACAAATTCTTTGGGAATTAGATAGTGTCTTCACTTCTTCAAATCTTGGATCACTGCATAAATTATTTTTCATATGTGGAATAATTCTTCTTTGTGTCATTCAGTTTCTCACTGAAATAAGCAACTGGCCTATTATCCTATCTCAAGACTACTCCAATAGCTAATCCACTCACATGACATATCACTTGAAATGTTTTTCCAAAATATGGAACAACTAGAATTGGTTGTTCTGTGATCTTCTCCTTCAACACTTTGAAACCTTTTTCAGCTTCCTCTCTCCAGCTGAAGGACTTGTGTTTCTTCTTCAAAGTTTCCAACATGGGTGCACATATACCATTGAAATTTCTGATAAACTTTCTATAAAATCTTGCTAACCCATGAAAACTTCTTACCTCTAATATGCTGCTTGTTGATGGCCATTCTTTGATTGTTCTTACCTTTTCTAGATCCATCTTCAATTCATTTGAAGAGATCATGAAACCCAAATATATGAGTTCCTTCTTCATAAAATGACTTTTCTTCAAATTTATCAGCAACTTCTCTTGCTGCAAATTTTCCATCATTGATATCAAATGTCGTAAGTGTTCTAACTTCGTCTTACTGAAGATTAGTATGTCATCCAGATATACTATAAAAAATTTCCCAATAAATTATTTCAACACTTCATTCATCAATCTCATGAATTTTCTCGGTGCATTTTTCAACCCAAACAGCATGAACAAATATTCAAACAATCATTCATTTGTCTTGAATGTTGTTTTCCATTCATCTCCCTTTCTCATCCTTATTTGATGATATCCACTTTTCAAGTCTATCTTGGAAAAATAGCTCGCTCCACTCAAACATTCCATCAAATCATCCATCCTTGGTAAAGGAAATCTATACCGAATGGATATCTTTTTGATGGCTTGGGAATCTGTACACATTCTCCATCCTCCATCCTTCATAGGACTTAACACAGTTCGTACTGTGCATGGGCTTAGGATTTCCTTGACTAAACCTTTATCCAACAACTCCAGGACTTGATTTTTGACCTCCTCATTCTCTCTAGGTGTCAACCTATAAGCTTCTTTGTTTGGTAAACTAACTCCTCGAATAAGGTCAATGTGATGGATTATACTCCTAATGGGTGGCAATGAGTGTGGTAACTTATCCACTACTATATCATCAAAGTTTTCTAATAGTTCCTTTATTTCTATAGGCAAATCTTCCATAGAAGTATTTGTAAGGATAACTCTAGGCTTCCTCACTACAACAAACTGTATTTCTTTTTCCTTCTTGACTTCTTTCAAGAGTTCCTTCCCACTCAGGAGAAGTATGCTTGAACTAGCTTCTCTCTTTTTCTCTTTCTCTTCTATGGGTAACAAGATATGTGTCCTACCATTCTTTTCTAGGGTACAAGTATTATTTCTTCCATCATGAATAACGTTTCATTCATACTGACACGACCTTCCCAATAAAATATGACAGCCATCCATAGGAATTAAATCACATAATATTTCATCCCTATAACCTCCTATTTTAAATTCAACTTGGTATTGTTAACTTAGCATTACTTGATGTCCTTTATGCAACCACGATACCTTGTATGGGTTTGGATGTGAAGTTGTCTTCAACTCCAACTTCTCCACCATCTCTGTGGATACTAGATTGTCAGTTCTCCCACTGTCTATGATCACCTTACAAACTCTGTCTTTAGTCTTGCAAGCCATTTTGAATAGACTTGTTTGCTAAAATGGTTCCTCCATATCCTTCTCTGGTTTAATAAGAATCTTCCTCATCATGAGGTTCTTTCCTACTTCTGCTGCTTCTACTTCCACATGATTCTATGCTTCAACACTGTGTTCTTCACCTCCTCCTTTTTTCATTCTCTTGGGACATTCCAAGACTTATTCCCTTGCTTTCCACAGGTATAGCATCTAACTAAGCCTCCTCTGGCTCTTCCTCGTCCTCTTCCTCTAGAAAACGTGATTCTTCCTCCATGTTGTCCTTCTTTAGAACTTCCACCTTTCTCATGGTGGCTATGTTGTTTGTCAGCTTCATGCTTCGGCTTATGGAACTTCTCTCTGGTAGTTCCCTTACCTCTGCTTGAGTTTCCTCCTTTGCTTCATTGGCTTTGCTTCCTGGCCAATTTTTCTTCTACTTTCAAGGCTTCTTGATAAGAATCCTTGAATTTACTAACCGACGTCATGCTGATTTCCTCTTGGATTTTGTATCTCAACACATTGATATATCTTGCTGCCTTTTCATATTCATTTTCCTTTTTTCCAGCCCTGATGTTCAGTCTGTAAAATTATTCAGTGTAATCCTTCACTCATAAACCTTTCTGTCTCAGGTTCTGCAATCTTCTGTAAAGATTAATTTGGTAATCCAATGGGATAAATTTGGATTTCAGCTTAGCTACCATCCTATCCCAGTTTTTAATTTTCTTCTTACTATTTCTCTTGCGTTAGGCTTGTAGTTCATCCCACCATAACATTGCATGACCTTTCAGTCTTGTCACTACATGCTTCACCACCTTGTCTTCTTCGATATCTTCATAATCGAATTAGCACATACCCAATCTAACAATTCTTCAACTTCTAATATGTCTTCATACATTGGTACCTCTATCCTTGCTCTGGATCCTATTTTTGAAGCAACTTTTATTAAGAGATCCTGTGCAACATCCTTTGCTACATTTTCTTCAACTTCTATTTATTTTCTCTCATCTTCACTGATATATCCAATGTCTTTTTCTCTTCTCTGTGTTGTTTTCATGGTGTCCATTCTCATTCATAGTCGCCTCATTTCTTCTTCCATTTCTTCATTCTCTCTATGCCTTCTGGGTGGCATGATTTCACTGCGTCACCTACAAACATAAATCAAATTCTTGATACAACAAATGATATCAATCTACCTCCTTTCTCCTTTTGTTTGTTCTCTACAAACAAACTTAATATCAACTCTGATACCACCTAATGCAACCCCCCTAATCCCCCATAGCACTGCGCGACCTCCCGATCAATGGATCTCTGATTCTTGAGTCGAAATACTCTCTGGAACCTTAATGGTTCCCCACTTGTATATAAACAGAGGCCTCCCTCAGCTTCCTGGTGCAGGTTTGACTGCAACCTATGACCATTCCTTTTTCTCTACTGTGAAAACTCAGAGTGGCAGTGTTAGCTCCTTTTTAGATAAGCCCTCTCTTGACTGTGACCTTGGGTGATGACCACGCGATTACAAGCGCACCCACAAGCAGTTTGGAGTTAAAATAATTTTGGGTTTGCAATCATCCTCAAGATTCCATGTGTCCTTCTGAAAAAACCATGGTTTGAATTGTGGCCCACCCTCAATATCTTAAACTCTGCACAATTCCCATTTCTGCAATGGTACGAGATCGTCGATCTCACAATCTTGACGATAACGTATGAATTGATGGTTCAGATCTGCACCCTTCGAATTGATGGACTAGATATGTCTCTCCTTCAATTAATGACTACGATCTCCTTTGCAACTCTTGACTTTGGGACTTTGAAATCTCAAGCCCAACTCCCTCCATACTCAAGTCTCCTAGAGTTGACAATTTGCAGACACATGTACCGCTAGATCAACTGCTCTTCTCCCACTCTGGATGTTTGACCTTTTCAAATGGATCAATGGTCCTATGACCTTCTTCTCGATCGAAGGTAAATATCTCCTTCGGGTCTCCAGACTTCTGAGATCTCAAATCTCAAACGTCCTTTTCCCCAATGGCTTTTACCCGGAGTCTATAATCCACTGACCCGTGTCCTCCTCATCTAACGATCGAGGAGTACTTCGGGTATTTACCTGGAGTTCACATATGTGCACCATGTCTTGATCCAGTTGGATATTGGTGGCCACTCACCTATTCCACTTGGACCCACACCATTGTTTATTTCATTTTTGCAGTTTCCTTAATTGTAGCACAAATTACTATTTTTAGCAGTTTTTTGGGTCTTGAACTTCCGGAGCCGTTTTGAGGCCCTAAATGACATTTTTTGGCATCATATGCTTGGCATATATAACTCTATTTCGATCGTGATATTTTATACCAAAAGTGTAGTCCTTCGATAGATCTTTCTAACGATGTATCATGTACATCAAACGAGGATAGTATGCCAAAGTTACAACCCCGGGAAATTGATATACCAATTTACCCCATCAGGGCCCATATGCTGGCATTTCATCTCCTAGTGTTAGGTTTTTGGATGTTTAGGTTTTTCCATTGTTTCTCAATAATATATAGGCCTTCAAGCCTCATTGTTACATAGATTTCAGAGGCCAGTAGCCACCGCATCTCTTCTCAGAGACAAACTACCAGGGCCCTAACTATTTTATTTCCATTCTGTTTGTAAGCATATTTCAGTCATTTGTTGTTAATGAAATTAAGTTTTATTTCCACTGCATCTCTGCGTTTATGGGTATTTCTGTATTTCATTGTGTTCCTGCATAAGTCCAAATCAGTGGTATCAGAGAAGTCTTATCTTTCTCGATCCATCTTTTCATGTCCCCAACGAGGTCGAGGTATAAGGAGTTAGGGATCGATATGGTTGAACCGTTGCAAGATCAGCCTTGTAAACCTCGATGACCACCCATGGGGGAAGAAAATAAAGATGATGGAGCAGGATATCCTATAAAATTATTTCTCAAGGAGGCCCTCGAGAAACAAAGGAATACGATGATGGAAACATTTTCCCAGATCCTTCAATGGTTGGCCACTGGCAGCGCATCTACATTCAACATCCACTCTGGAGGCGCCATTCCTTTTAAGGTACAAGTAAAATTTGACATTCCCATATTTGAGGGACAAATATATGCAGATGTCGTAGACATATGGTTGAATCTGTTAGAAGGATTTTTCTCGGTTCATGACTTTTCCAATCGAGAAAGGATTATTTTTGCACTCCTTAAAGTCGTCTTCCATGTGAAGGACTGGTGGGAAACCTACTAGGAGAAACAGAGTGAAGGGGGACCCTCTCTGTTCTCAGTCGCACCCACTTGGAATTCTTTCTGAGATTCCATCAAGGAAAAATTTTGTCCCCTGGGGAGGTATGAGGACAAATACATACAATCGACTATGCTGCGACAACAAAGGGACCAAGGTGTGCATGAGGTGATGAATTTGTTTCATACCCTATGCAAAAAAGTTGGGTATAAAAGATTCAAAGAAACATTTGGTTTTAAATTACCTCATTTTTCTACATAGATACATTCAGGAGGTAATGGAGTTCCTCAACATATCCTCGCTTGGTGCGGCATACTGATATGCTACCAAGATTGAGCAAAAGTTCAAACAGAAGAAGTGAGACTTTGGGTATGCGAATTAGAAGAAAGGGAAAGGTACCCCCAAGCCGCCGAACAAAGGACCAAGCCAAGGTTGGGTGGCCTAGGAAAACCTTCCAAATCCGCAAGAAAAAAGCAACACTATGAAGCCAAAAAAGGACACAAGGAAGTGGTGTGAGTTCCATAAGAGATCCACTCACAACACAAGTAAGTGTCAGGCCAAGAAGTCACTGGTAGATGATGTGAAGGCTTCTGAATAAAATGCAGGCTCTGACTCTAAAGTAGAACCTAACAAGGAGAATGATAGGGGGAAGCATATTATCAATGTGGAGCCCAACGCCACTGTTTTCGCCATGAAGATCTAGAGGAGGAAAAGTGCCTCTTCCATTCTTAGATGTGGGTAAAGGGTTCTCCATTGTAGTTCATTATCGACAACAAGACCTATAAGAACATCATCTCAATAGAGGTCATGAAACAACTGGGCTTGCTGACCACAACACACCCACAACCATACACCATCGGGTGGCTACACCAAGGAATGGACCTCCGCGTCAACCAACAATGTCGCCTTCCGTACAACATCAAGCCCTTCACGAATGAGGTATTATGTGACATTTCTCCTCTTGATGTTTCCGATGTATTATTAGACCAGCCATACTTTTGGAAGCGGCATGCTATGTATGAGTCCAGGCCTCGTGTTATTATTATTACTTTGGGAAATAAGTTTTACAGGATACCGAAAATAGCACCAACTACATCGGTCTCTTTGGTTACTGCAAAACAATGCAGTAAGCTCATTTTCAAAACCAGAAAATTTGTTTTCTTGATGATCCACCCTCAGGGCAAGAAGAATACTATGGCCACAACCTCTAGACAGGGCCCCTCTGCATGAAAACAACATATGGATAAGGTCATGGAGGAGTACAATTACATCTTCACCTCCCCCGCAGGGGTGCCTCTACACTACCAGGTCAAGCACCCCATCGATCTGACCCCAGGTGCATCGCTGCCCGATGGACCAATCTATCATTGCTCTATTATGGAGAATGACGAAATCAAGAGGCAGATTAAGGAATTGTTGCAGAAAGGTCACATCTGACCGATTTCATCGCCCTGTGGGAGCCCGATTGTGTTGGTTCATAAGAAAGATGGGACTTGGAGACTTTGCATTGACTATCGGGCGTTGAACAAGATCAATGTCTAGAATAGGTACCTGATCACACATATTGATGACCTTATGGACCAACTCAATTGGGTGAAATATTTCATCATGATCGACTTGAAGTATAGCTATCAACAGGTACCAATCGAACCCTCTAATGTGTGCAAGACTACCTTCAAATCCAAGGAGGGCCTTTTTAAATGGTTGGTCATGCCTTTCGGGTTGACGAATGCCCTTGCAACCTTCATGAGGCTAATGGATGACATCTTGTGACCATTCACCAACTCATTTGTAGTGGTGTACTTGGATGATATTATGATCTTTAGCTATACTTGGGAAGAGCACCTCCACCACATCTGGCAGGTCCTCCAAACACTGTGGAAACACAAGTTGTGTGCCAATTTGGAGAAGTGCACTTTTGGCATGACCCAGGTTCAGTATCTTGGATAAATTATTGATGAGCGGGGGGTGCATGTGGATCTAGCCAATATCCAAGTCATTCGGGATTGGCCAACCCCAACAACCCTAACAGAGTTCCGCAACTTTTTGGGTCTTGCCAATTTCTACCATAGGTTCGTGTTGGGATTCTTTCATATCACTTGGCCCTTGAGCCAAGAGGAGCGAAATAAAAATTCTTTTTGTCTGAATATCAACAAAAGGCATTCGAAGAGTTGAAGCATCACCTTTTCTTTGCACCAGTGATCACATTACCAGACTTGCAACAACCATTTGAGATCGAGATAGATGCCTCTGACTATGCTATTAGGGTGGTCTTTACTCAATAGGGGCATTCGATGGAATATCACAATGAGAAACTCTCCGACATAGTTCGGAAGTATCCCACTTATGAAAAAGAGATGTATTCCATTGTGCAGGCTTTCCGAGAATGGAAGCATTACATTTTGGGAAAGGAAACGGTCATCCACACAGACCAGTGACCCTTGTAGTTCATATAGACACAAGGGAAGTTCCAGAAGGATCACCATCAGAAGTGGTCCACATACTTGCAACAGTTTCATTTGAACATTAAGTACAAGAAAGGAATCACCAATAATGTTGCAAACTACCTCAACCGACCACCTATTACGGCCTAACCATGGTGTTCAACTCTTATGGGAACGAGACTTCCGATTGGTCGCTTTTCTACAAAAGTGATCTAGAATTCAACCACACATACAATACGCTCTTGGAGGGTACGAAATTTCCTAATTTTCACCTCCAGGATGCCCTACTATGTCACCTGGGACACCTTGTTCCTTCAAGCAAGCGTTCCAATATGATTCGGGAGGCGCACTACAGTCGGGTCACTGGGCATTTCGGGGTCGAGAAAACCGTGGAAGTGTTGCAAAATTATTTCTATTGGCCGAACCTTCGACAAGATGTTGGAAGTACATCAAGTCTTTCACTACTTACGCCATTGCCAAACTGACCATCAAGAAACAAGGCCTCTATACTCCACTGCCTACCCCTAGTTTACCTTGGGAATCCATCTCCATGGATTACATGTCGGGCCTTCCTTCTACCAAGCATGGCAATGACTGTGTTTTTGTGGTCATTGATAGATTCTCAAATATGTCCATTATGATGACCTACAAGAAGAATATCATAGAAGAAGCCACTGCTAAACTCTTCGTTGAACGAGTGTGGGTACACTTTGGGATCCCACAGTCTATCATCTTAGATCGTGACAGCAGGTTCGTCAGTAAATTTTGGTCCATCCTCTGGTCGATGTTGGACACCAATCTCATCAAGTCCACAACTTTACATCCGCAAACTGATGGCTAGACAGAGGTTGTCAACCAGATGATCGTACACATTATGTGCATGTAAAACTCAAAGCATCCATGCACATGGGATGAGAGCCTCCCCTATGTACAATACATCTACAATCGAGCTCTCCATAGCTCAACCATCCACAAACCCTTTCAGGTGGGCTTGAGATTCCAGCCACTATTTCCATTGATGTAGATATGCCATTTGTGGCTACTCAGGAAGATTCAACCCATGTCTAGTCTGAGGCTGACAAGGAAAACAACTTCATTGAGAGAATTCAACACATCTGCCAATATATTCATGTAATTTTGGACAGAGCCAATGCTAAATACAAGCAATGACATGATCAAAATCGGGTTCCACACAACTTCCAAGTGGGTGACAAAGTGTGGCTACATTTTCAAAACAAGTGCCTCACTCGACCCTACCACAAGATTCACCTGCTCTGATATGGGCCATACACCATCACCAAGGTTGTAGGTGACAATTCCTTTGAGCACAGTATTCCACCATTACTTATTATGCACCTAGTGTTCAATGTGGACCACCTTCGGCCCTACTTTCCACCTCTATTGGACACATCTGACATGGCAGAACAACTTACACAAATAGAGTTAAACCCAGATTGCATGGAACAAGCCACAACTGATCAGATTATGGAAACATAGATCAAGAAAACCTACCAATAGAGGATCCAACTATATCATGTTGTCAAATCAGGCCAACTCCTTAATTAGGGCAAGTGGCTGACCAGGGACCAAGTTCAATAAACGTTTCCTCATATCATGGAGGAACTCAACACAATGGGGACCATTGCTTCCTAATGGGGGAGGAATGATCCAGGTGGATATTGGTGGCCACCTTCCTATTCTACTTGGACCCACACCATTGTTTCTTTCAGTTTTTTTAGTTTCCTTAATTGTAGCACATTTTACTATTTTTAGCAGTTTTCTGGGTCCTGAACTTTTGAAGCCATTTTGAGGCCCTAAATGATGTTTTTTGGCATCAAATCCGGCGAATATGAGTTCGTTTCGAACTCGATATTCATTTTCAGCAGTGTATTCCTCAAGTAGATCTTTCTAACAATGTATCATGTGCATCAAATGGAGATAGTATGCCAAAGTTACGACCTCAGAAAATTGATGTACCAATTTACCCCGACGGGGCCCATATGCTGGTGTTTCATCTCCTAGGGTTAGGTTTTTGGATGTTTAGGGTTTTCCATTGTTTCTCAATAATATATAGTCCTTCGAGCCTCATTCTAACATAGATTTTTAGAGGCTAGTAGCTTCCACATCTCTTCTCAAAGATAAGCTACCAGCGCCCTAACTATTTTATTTCCGTTCTCCCTGTAAGCATATTTCACTCATTTGTTGTTAATGAAATGAAGTTTTATTTCCGCTGCATCTCTGTGTTTATGGGTATTTATGTATCTCATTGTTTTCCTGCATAAATCTTGATCACGTCTCCTCCGAATCCAACGGCTATGAACCACTTCGGGACTTTACCCGAAGTTCATAGATTCATGCCACGTCTCCCTTAGATCTCATGGTCCAGATATTACTTCGAGTCTTTAGTTATTCTCACTTCAACGATCTCAGTTCTCAACTAAAAGGCCCCACTTAAACTCTCTTGGAGCTTGAGATTTACTGCCAAGTGTCCCCTCACAGATCGATGACTCTCATCTCTTCGGGTATTCGGGCTTTGGGTATTTCAACACTTCGACCTTCACCACCCTTTGGATCTTTCAACCTATCTACATGTATCCTCCTAGATAAACTATCCATATTCGCTCCATCCCTTTGGCTCTCCATGCTTCGTGTGTTTCAAGTTTCAAATTTGCTTCCTCTTGGACTTCAAAGTATCTTACAGTCCATATCCTTTTTGACGATCCGATGCTTTATCCTTGCCCCGAACAATCTAACGGCTCATATCTGTTTATGTGATTAGACGACTGAGATTCTACTTTGCGTTTTCAGTTCTTCAGACTTTGGGAACCTCAAATTTCAACCCCTATAGGTTCTCTCTCCTCTGTGCTGTGAAGTGCTAAGTTTATTGCACCTTCCTCTAATCCGATGACTGTCGATCCTCTTCACTGCGATCCAACAATCATGGCCACTCCTCCTCCTGAGCTTCTAATATCTCCCTGCTTGGAATATTTATCAATCTTCAAAGGTTTCGAACCTTTGTTATTTCTACGAGTCTGACTCTGGGATCTAGTCAACACTCGAGAAAAATGTTATCTCCTCTAAGCTTTGGTCCTTAAAAGGATTTTGATTTGTTTCAGGTGTTTCCTATAAAGCAAAAGCTCCTTTGGAAATTGTCCACACAGATTTATGTGTACCTATGCAAACACCTTCTTTGAATGGTTGTGTTTATTTCATGACTTTCATTGATGATTTTAGTAGGAAGACTTGGTTGTATTTGTTGAAGAAAAAATCTGAAGCCTTTGATGTTTTCAAGAGGTTTAAGTCCATGGTTGAGAATGAGAGTGGTCAAACCATTCAGATCCTCAGGTCTGACAGAGGTGAGTATAAATTGAATGAATTCATTGAATTTTGTGATTTTCATGGAATAAAAAGCCATTTTACTGTTCGATATACTCCACAGTAGAATGGAGTGGCTGAAAGGAAGAATCAAACCATCATGGATATGGTTTGAAGTAGAAAGAGAAGAATCTTTCAAATGAATATTGGGGAGATGCGGTTCTTTTCTCTGTTTTTATCTTGAATAGAAGTCCGACCAAGACTGTGAGGGATCATGTACCTCAGGAAGCCTCGGATGGTAAGTCTTGTAATGTTTCTCATTTCAGAATTTTAGATGGGTTGCATGTGCCCATGTACCTGCAGAAATGAGAAGGAAGTTGGATGATAGAAGCGAGAGATGTATCTTTGTAGGATACAGTGAAGAGTCTAGGGCATATAAACTCTACAATCCCATCACCTAGAAATATGTAATCAACAGAGATGTTCAATTTAAAGAAGATGAAGCCTGGGATGGAAGTATTGAAAAATCAATTTCAGAGGGAGTTGTGTTACCCCATGAATATGATGATGGATTTGAGCAAGCTGAAGGAGATGGACAAATGGTTCCAAATGCATATATGCCTGCAACAAGAAGTCTGACAAGGCAGGAACCAGATTTCAACCCATCTCAATTTAGAATGCCTAGAACTCATGAGCGCGGTGAGCCATCTAGAGATGGTGGACATCAAAAAGATTCACAGGTAAGTAGTGAATCATATCCTACTTTATCTTCATTGAAAAACAGATTTAAAGGATAGAAAACTAGAAGTTTAAGAGAATTATATGATCAGAATGAAGAGGTAGATCAGATTTCAAAATTTTCATTTATAGCTTATGATCCTGTAAGTTATGATGAAGTTTCTAAAGAGGATGTCTGGATAAAAGCAATGGATGAGGAGATTGATTCCATTGAAAGGAATAACACTTGGGATCTTGTCAATTTACCTGAAGGCAAGAAAAGTATTGGTGTAAAGTGGGTTTTTAAGACTAAGCTGAATGCAGAAGGTGATATTGAGAAGTACAAGGCAAGAATTGTAGCTCATGGGTTTAGTCAACAACCTGTTTTTGATTACAATGAAACCTTTGCTCTTGTAGCAAGGATTGACATAGTAAGGATGGTCTTAGCTATTACAGCTCAGAATAGATGGATCATGCATCAGATGGACGTCAAGTCTACATTTTTAAATGGATATTTGGAAGAAGAAGTTTATGTAAGACAACCTCTGGGTTATGAGATTGATAAACATAGAGATAAGGTTTACAATTTAAGGAAAGCTTTCTATGGATTGAAGCAGGCATCCAGAGTTTGGTATAGTAGGATTGATGAATATCTAATCAGTGTTGGATTCAGTAGAAGTCCAAATGAACCAACTCTGTATACAAAGGTAGACTAGAAAGGTAAAATTTTGATTGTCTGTTTGTACGTTGATGACCTGATTTTTACTGGAGATCTATCTGTAGATGATTTTAAAAATTCCATGAAAACAGAGTTTGAGATAACTGATTTAGGTTTGATGAATTTTTTTCTTGGAATCGAAGTGGATCAATCTGATGATGGCATTTTAATTTGTC
>SNQJ01S0165653.1:0-21066 GCA_010110895.2 Picea sitchensis | reverse complement strand
TGTATGATAGTTGCATGCATACATAGATGTTGATTTTAGAGGAGATATGTGAGTGGTGGAAAAGGAAACTATAAAAATACTTGAAGAGTTATTCCAAAAGAAATCGGTTAATCCTCGCACAGGCTAGGGCTCAGTTCTTTACAAAAACTCATGAAAACTTTCTCGAAGAAATACCTGAAGATATCAAGAAGTACATTGAGCGTGTTGCATGAATAACTTCACGAAGGACAAGTGATTGATGCCCAAACTAATCAATCATAGACAAAAAAAATTATATGAGAAGAAAGAGAAGATTGCTGACAAATTCTACGAGGAAGAATAAAATGAAGAATGCACATCAATCGACGATGTTAAATGAATTTTCTGCAACAATTTGCACGACAACTCTCTCTACAAAGTACTATACTTGTTGTATAAATTATAAATTGACAAAGGAGTTGGCTACATTGTTGAGTACATAACTCCTTTAAGAATTCCTATCAACACCGATTATAAAACATGAGAATAGGATTGGGAGAAATTATTGAATGTTGATTGTAAGAACAAATAAGAAGCATGAGATTATTTTCTACAAAAATGAGCATGATTGATTGTGTTTCCGTCATTGACCTTGAGTAAGAACTGAGTAAGTGATTGATCCAGATTTATGTAGGAACACAATGAAATACAGAAATACACATAAACACAGAGATGCAGCGGAAATAAGACTTCATTTCATTAATGACTGAAATATGCTTACAGACAGAATGGAAATAAACTAGCTAGGGCGCTGGTAGCTTATCTTTGAGACCTTGAGTAAGAACTGAGTAAGTGATTGATCCAGATTTATGTAGGGAACACAATGAAACAGCAGGAAATACACATAAACATGAGATGCAGTGGAAATAAGACTCATTTCATTAATGACCAAATATGTGCTTACGCATTGAATGGGAAATAACTAGCTAGGGCCGTAGCTTTTATCTTTTGAGAAGAGATGTGGCCATCATCAAGATCCATGAGAAGATGGATACAATGAGGCTCTCAAGGCCCTTTACAATAAATCTGAATGCTAAAGTCCGACATCCAGAAACCTAACTCTGGGAGATGAAAAGCCAAAAGTCATGTAGGCCCTGCTTTGGGTAAGTTGGTGCATCAACTCTCGGGGTCGTAACATTTGCATAATGCTATCTCTGCTTTTTAGCGAGGATAGCTCGTTGGAAAGATCTATCTCGAGGACTACAACGCTCAAGACAAAATAGTATCATTAGATGCAATTTTTCTGACAGCAACATACCCAAAAACATCGTTTAGGGCCACAAAAAGGCTCTGGAAGTTCAGGGGACCCGAAAACTCCTGCTAAAAAATAGTAAACTGCAAAAACCGAAAACTCGAAGAAGCATTATAGTCCAAGTGGAATAGGTGGGTGGCTACCAATATCCACCCAGATCAGTGATGGGAGGGTAACTATTTGAGATTCCTAAAAATAAGTGAAGAAACCATAGTCGACCTACACTGAAGAAGAACTGCAAAAATTCTAAGAAAAGGGAGGACTTTGAGCATGAAACAAAGAGAATATACATTGATGAAGAAAGAAAATAACCAAAGAAGAAATGAAATCTCCACAAACCAATGTATTCTAATTTGAAAATATTGAAAGGACAAAAAAGAGAAAGAAAAGAGCTGGAGATGCATGATGTTTTTTATCCTCATCAGTCTCATAGAGAGATTTCTTAAGATCAACAAGTCGTTGGAGTGTTGGGTTGATCTGAGTATGGAAAAAACTAACTCTATGCGACAAGAGTAGCTCTGATTGTTCCTAAGTTGAACGAAGAATTGAAGTTGGTAGAGGTTGGATTTGGAACCCTTCAATTGATAGATGATGTGTAAACTATGGAATTAGATGTGTTGGGACCCACACTACGTAGGTCTCCCAATCCAACTCTAATAAGTATTAGAGTAAGATAATTCCTCCTACAATGTTTACGAGTATATATTAGCCTTTCTTTGGTGTGGCATCGACTAGATGACCAATTTCAGTTGATCAATATACTTTGGATTCAACTTCCCCCATATAAAGGAAATTGGGTAAGTGTGGAAGATGATGATAATATACTTCTCCATATTAATGATCTCATGGCTATTCCTCCCTTTCCAAATTTACAATAAGAAGAAGAACACATAGACATGACCAACTATTGCGATGAAGAGACATGGCTACATGAAATAAAATTTACTAAGTATAAAGACCAAGAGTGTCAAATAGATGCAATAGTCCCATCAGTTGAAACAAACAAGTTAATAAAGACAACATACAACCAAGAAAACCAATCGAACACTTAAACTAGTCAACACATCCAATTGTGTTAGGAACGTAGTCGAGCCCACCAAGTCAACATCAGTCAAAGTCAAAACCCTCCTCTATAATATGCGACCTCAATTACTCCTCTTTATGAGGGATACGAATATCCCAAGTGATTTATTTATATATGAGAAGTGCATTGGGATGATATGGAAATTCGTATTGTATGAAACAAAAGTAGAAGGAATATTTATAGGAGATCTTAGAAAAGATCCCCATATTTGTCTGCGAAATTAAAAAATAATAAACAAGAGAACCAAAGAAAAAATTCAGGTCAACTTATTGTCCTTTTTCAAAACACAAGATGTCAAACATTTAGTCACCCATAACTAAAAAGAAATCAAACAAATTATTGCAGGATTCTCTCAGAATACAACAAGAGATCTTGGGGATTTAATTTATCGTGATCCTCACACAATTGAAAAAGGAGTTGCTAACATAATAGCTCTGTGGTAGGACTCCTTTGAAAACATTCGTGTACCCTTGCGAAAATGGATGAAATGTAAACTGTGAGAGAATGCCATGAAGAAAATCAATAAACATATAGAACTGACAAAGACTAGACCATACCTAATTATAGATAGAAAATTCAAAGAGGAACTAAAATATTGTATAAGTCACTATGAGACCTCATCATTTGTCAAAGTTATATTTGGTGTATAATACGCATGAATGAGGGACGCACCAAATATTATTGTAAATATCTCAAACCAAATGAGAGAGAATTTGATGCTCGTCGAGTCTATACTGAATTCTACTATGAAATATGTTAGGTCATTATAAATCACACCATTATTTCAAATTATTTGGGTAGTCCTTAATGGTGTGCCATCTATGAGGAATTAACTACCCAAAAAACCAAAGAATTCCATCTTAATGGCCAAACTAAGTCAAACTATCATAATGTCTATCATGCACAATAAAAAAAAGAAGAGCTAGGATCAAGGTGAAAGAGGAGGATAAATAGGAAGAGGAAGTGGCTATTAAGTCTGAGGTGGTGGATATCAAGGAAGAGGTAGATATAGAGGTGATACTCATGGTCATAGGAATATGAGGACAAATTGAGGAAGATCTTAATAGGATCCTATTGGTTTTATCTACCCAAAGGAAATCATGAGTCCCTGGACTTCAATCAAAGATAAAATCAACATAAATATCTGTAATGTATGCAGAGTTGGTGATCATTCCTTGGAGGATTGTCTAGATCACATCAGAAAAATTAAGAAAATAAAGAACAATAACCTATTCAACATGGCACCCAAGCATGGAGTGCTTAATACTAAAAATCTAAACATTATCATGACATTCAACGATGATTGGATAACCTAAATGTCCTTTAATACCAACCAACCCAGTCAAGAAAGATCACGGTAACTCCCTAAAACCTACAAAAAGACGATATACGAAAGAGGTAATTCTGATTATTTTGACCAAGAAAAATAAGGAAGAAGAGAGGAAAAATGCATCAACAAACACAATATCGTGAGGACAAGAAGAATCTTAACCCTAGGATGCCAAATCTCCTTGATTTATTAAAAAGAGGAACAATAAGTTACGTCATTGGGAAATCTTAACATTTAAAGGAATGTAAAGAAGAATAGATGACATGAAAAAATATGAGACAAATCACCCAAGAGAAGGTCCAAGAGGATTACGACCCCCAAGTTGACCTTGAATTTGAAGGATTCATCATTCCCCAAGAAGTGGTTGATTTTGGTTCACAAGTCGACATTCTCGTTAATAAACTTGGATCAAAATGGGTAGACATGAACTAATAAGATCCAAGAATTTCCTTAAACTTGCAGACCAATGGTTTTTAAAACCCATCAACATATTGAAGATTGTAGAGACTACCATTATGGAGATACTGACAATTGGTGGACTTCGAAGTAATCAATATGTTCAAATGTATCCCTTCCTAATCAACATTGGTTGGTTATCCCATGGGGAATAAATATGAAAGAAAACATTTCCCTTGAAAGAGATTGAATCAAACTTAAAGGAAATGGAAAGATAATTATCATACCCTTGGACCCCAAGGAGGGTAGGTCATGGACATAATTTTGGGAAGAAGAGAAGGAGGCCAAGAAATTATACCAAGTCATACAAGGATATCAAGACAATGTTGAGGATAAGTCACAATGATAATTGTTGCATGGCTCACCCTTTTCAATATGAAAAAAAATTTCGACAATTAACCCATAGAAACGACAAAATTAGGAAACCACAATAAAGAGCCAGAATGTTGGCTGATTGGAAGCCATCCCCAGATAAATTTATCCATAATTTTAGCTCTGTATAGTCTTACACCGATATGAGAAAAAACAAAATATCCAACTCTAATACCTCAATTGATAACCCCGAACCACAATTCATTACGCATTCAAGGAAACAAACTTTCAGTATGCTGATGGGGTCTAAGAAGTGGAGAGAATGAAGACCCCAGATCTTGGTAGTATTTTATGACAAGCCATGATACGGTGGGATAATGATGCATCCCGACTACAAACATGGACTGCGTGGCACCACATACCTACTGGAATTGCCTTAGAAGAATCTCTCACAGCACTGAAACACCCCAAGGTTGACATGCATCTGGTTAAGTCCTTGGGAACCTGCCCGAACGAGTCACATCAATTTTGGCTATGATGTTAAAAAGCCGCACTAAGTAGTTGAAGATGGTCTCAGGAGTCAACGGAAAAGGAGAAAAAGTAGTTAGGATTTTCTGTGACATTTTTTTCCCATATTTAAACGAGCTTAGCCCCATTGTAAAGCCATAAATCTGTAATGTTGGGTTTTTGGGTAGGAGGAGTTATAGGTAGTTGGTGAATCTATTACAGTTGAGGCTTCATTTTGGCTGTTGTCGAGGTTACATGAGGGTTTGAGCAGGATCAAGAATAGAAGCAGACCGACTAGGTAGGTTTGGAGATGGTTACTCTGGAGATTCTTTACAGCCATGGCCAAACTATAAGGATAATATATAAAATGACTAACATAAAGAAGCCGAATTGTTGTGGACGTGAGTCTGTGATTAGTGAACCAATGCTAAACTTTGTGTTTCTGTTGTGGATAAAGGATATGGAGGGAAGATAGATCTTTGTATATTTAGTATAATGAATATGTTATTAATGCACAATGATGTTGAAGTTTCTTAGTCTCAATGTTATTCATATATGCTATCATAATTTTGCATAGTGAAGTAAATGGTAGATGAATGAATTTCATGTAAAGTAATGCAACACACATGGTATGTTGAATGATAGTTAAAGGTCAATTAATATGAACCGTTCACACAGTAGATGAATGGATAATGGATAATATGGTTATGTTGAATGCATCACTTCATCAATTGGAAACTTGGTCTCTCAGAGTTCCTCTTAGATGTCTCTTGTGAGACTTCTTTTAGGTGATGTCAAAAGGGACAGCGTGTGAAGGGTTTTGTTGGTTAAGACAACTTGAACCTAGGGTCTCCTCTAATTGTGCTGACCCAAGTTCAAGTCGAGATTTGATCCTCTCACCCATGTCAAATACTGTGAGATAGAATGGCACAAAGTTGGGTACAAGGATGAAAGGGTTTTGACCTCATATGTTTCTAAATGCATTGGAAAAATCTGCCTGTAATGCGAAAATTAGAGAATCAGGGAGAAACCTTCACCCAGGTATGATCTCAATAAAACTTCATAAAATATTTTGCATTTAATCCCAAAGAAACTGACTTGATTGATGTAGTAAAATAAATAAGAGATTACATTGAATAACCAAGCACAAAAATAAAACATATAAAAAAAAGAATAAATGACATAAGGTCGACCTTGACTTGCAATTTCATATCATTCCATAATCAAAGCATTTAGATCAGATATCAATTCACATGGAAAAATAAAAAGTTTTCAAATAATATTTAGAGGGAGAAAGGACCACGCAGAGACAACCAATCAAGTAAAATATATATTGAAGGTGTTGAAGAAATATAACCAATAATCCTTATACCAAGTCAAATTTCCACCCACATACAATGAATTCCATCAAGGAAAGTGTAAACTAGATGAATCTAAGCCGCTAGAATGGATAGACACAAAAATCAAGTTCAAATAAGTTGACATATCAAAACATTTGTATTTAATTCAAAAATGGCTTCTCATTGGCTTTAATTATTGAAATAAAGGAGAATCAGCAAAGATATTCAAGGCTTCAAAGAGTATTACATGTCTTTTCTAGCTTAATTGCCAACATTTGAAAGGGCTGGTTAAAGAAATGGGTGAAATGAAATTGAGCTAATAATCGAGAAAACCATAAATAAGTGGACCATATAAACCATCCCATTAAGTATAAAAAAAAATGCCTGTTCAAAAAACAATTTAGGGTACGTTAGCATCCATAATCATATACCCTATTTATAATTCAGAGTTGGCTAGCCTAATGATGGTGCAACCGAAAAATCATGTCCCAGAAAACTTAGAATCTGTGTTGCATTTCGAGGACTAAACAAATTGACAATCACCAATCCATTCCTCGCACCACTTTTAGATGAAATGATCAATGAAGTTGTAGGGAATGAATGTTATTCATTCATAGATGGATTTTTCAAGGTATAATCAAGTCCCAATTGCACAATAAGATCAGGATAAAACAATGTTTGTATAGGAATTTAGATATTTTTCCTATAGATTTATGCCCTTGATGTGTTCTCATGAATTGTAGTCAAATAATTTTAGGAATACATCTACAAAACAATAGTTGTCTGCTTCGAATATTGGATTATATACAACCTATTCAAAAACCACATACAATGACTCATACTAATGCTTGAAAGGTGTCGACAAATACACATTTCTCTTAATATAAAGAAATATATGTTTGAAACAGACATTGGTATATTGTTTGGTCATGTCATCTACAAATATGGTATCAAATTAGATATGGAAACAATCAAATTCATCTTGGATTTAAAAGCACATTTCAACCCAAAATAAATCAAAATATTTCCGAGGGCATACCAGTATTAAGCAAAAATTCATCAGAACCATTCACATTACCTTCCCCATCTAATTAACTTCTTTAAAAAATGATTACAGACCTAGGAAGGGAGGAAATGTAGTGAATCATTCAACATTTTGAAAAATAAAACTACAGAATCCTACATCGACATTTTGACTATCTAAAATTTCATGTTCATGTTGATGAAAGTTCATCGGAAAATGATGCGAAATTCTTTCCGGCTGTAAACCAAGTGAAGACATAGTCGACCACCCAAATTCATACACCATTTGGAAGCTAAATAAGGTCTAAAGGAAGTAATCAAACATGGAAAGAGAGGGTCTTGGAATTATATTCACCCTACAAAAAATTAAGGCACTATATATTGGATAATACATTCATGTTTTGAAAATATAATAAAGATTTAAAGTACCTATTTAATAAGCCAATGAATCAAGGAAATGTTTGCAGATGGTTCTTCATATTTCAGGAATTTTAGTACGTAATGGTTTGACCAGGAAAAAATATATTGGACCCAACCATATATCAAGAATAGAAACCAGAGAAGAATTTCCTGGAATTGATGACAACCCTCTAGATGCTCATCTCTTTCAATTCGATTCAACTCTACAGGAATTGGCTGATATAGTTCCTACAAGATGGAAAAATTCTAGAAAATTTACTAGAGATGAAAAGAAATGTCTTAGAAATGAAAGTTTCACCCTTCACACTCATGAATGGATATCTCTACAAATTAGGGCCAAACGACATATTAATATGTCTTTCTTTGGAACATGAGAGGGAAACCATTATCGAAGAAGCACATTCTGAGCCAATAGGAGGATACTTTCATGTAGAAACCACTATAAGGAAAATATTACAAGTAGGAGTTTGGTGGCCCAAGTTACATAAAGATTGTCGAACCAAAATAAAAAAAACGTCACAAGTGCCAAAGAATGGTTCAACCATTATGAAAGGACGAGATGCCACTAAATTCAATCAATTCCAACCTACCTTTTAAAATTTGGGAAATCAACTTTGTTGGACATTTTCCAAACAGATCCAAACACATTGGAGCCAGATACATAATCACTGCAGTTGAATACCTCACAAAATGGGCAGAATCATAGCCAATCAACACATGCACAAAAAGGTAATGACAAAGTTCATATATGAAAGCATCATCACTAGATTTAGATGCCCTTTAAGAATAATACATGATCAAGGGACACATTTTGTTAATGGAAATATAAATATATTGATGCAGGAAGTCCTGATCGACCATATAAAGACATCACCATACCATCCCCAAGAAAATGGAGTAGTCAAATAATTTAACAAGACTTTGCACAAGGGTCTTACAAAATTCTATTGTGTTGATAGAGATGACTAGATGAAAAAGTGCCAACTTTCCTATGGGTATACTACCCTGATTATAAATTATCTACTGTACATACCCATTTAAAAATTATCTATGGCCAAGAGTCTATAGTTCCACTCATTTTTTGGATGAATGTAGAAAGGGTAGCCTCTGTTTTAGACTATGATCTCACCATGGAAAGGTAGGAGAGGATTCACTAACTAAATAAGTTTAAAGAACAATGTTTTACCACCATCCATCACAAATAAGTACACAAGAATACAAAAAAAGGCATGGCAAGCATCGCATAGATCATCTAATGAAGAAATACATCAAAATAGATGACTTGTTACTTTTGTATGACAATAAGGTTAAGGGAAAGTCGAGGAACATGGAAACTGCATGGCTAGGACCTTATGTAATCAAGGATATCAGACTAATGGGAACAATGAAATTAAGAAAACTCCAAGGAAATGTTCTGAACAAGGTATTCAATGGCACTTGAATAAAAAATTACCACCCCCAAAAAAGAAAAAGAAGGAAAAGAAGAAAAAAAGAAAAGGGAAAAACGACTGCTGGTGAAACTCCTGGGAACCAATGGGAAGGATCTAGGTGAAAACCACCAGGGTGGTTGAATCCCTAAAATAAATAAATAAATTCTAATAAGACAATTGGTTAAGGAAGAGTCAAGTAAAAATTTGACCTAGGATGGTGATTTAGTTGATGAATCCTTAACCGACTGGAGCCAGTAATAAGTTCAATATTCTCAAGATAATAGTAGTCGATTAGGGTTAGAAAATAAAAATGGAGCAAAAACACATAGACAATGGTTGATAGAAACTCATTCAATGAGAGGAAATTCGCCAACATAAGAACTTGTATCAAGCAACATTCTTCGAAAAACAACGACATCATAAAGAAGAATGGAGGAAACATACTTCAAATATCAATGAAATGAAAAGGGAAGAAGTGGTGACACAATCTATGGAAATTATCAACCGTCAATAGAATATCAACCAATGAAATCATTTCAACCAAGAACCCAAAATCAGGGATTAATGTGAAAGCAAGAGCTTCCATCAGAGAAATCCAAATGTAATCGAGGAAATACAACCAACTGGCGAAATGCTCCATTGAACAAGAATGTACAAGACAGACCGGGCTAAAAAACTAACTAATCGACACTAAATCAAATTCATTCAAGAAATATTTGAAGGCAAAGTGAAATAACTCACACCGCTTCATTAGTATTGGAAACCCATCTAAATTCCCCTTGTACAAAGAAAAATGAACTCAACCCCAAATCTCATGGAGTAAATTAATCTTATGATAGGTCATGAAATTTATCTATTAGTTTGTTAAACTCTTGTTCAATAAAACCCTATATCAAAAAAATCAGGATTCTAATTTGTTGAAAAATCCAGTCATAGATGAAAGTCGAGAGACAAAATGGCACCAAAATGAGGGGTCAAGTACCAACAAAAGAGAAGTTGGTCAAGGCCCATACTAAGAAGATATTTGATAAGAAAAATGCATCATATCTTGAGATCCATCTAAATAACATCTGAGAAGTGCAGATGGAGGAAATTGAATGGGAAAAACATTGGGAAAACTTCACCAAGTGGGGATTAGTCAATGACAAATGGAATTCAGAAACCCTAATTCTAGAAAAAGCACAAATATGGTCATATATGAGTGCACCCTAGGTTGTAGGATTTGAAGGATGGAAATAAGAAGTTGACAAATTCATCATTATTCAATATCACTAGGGTCATTTTGTGGTTCAACCACCTAATATTGATCACAACCGGGATCATAATATGAATCAAGGGTCTACCTAGCAAAGGGGACCCAACGCTAAAGACTACAGATCCCATAGTCTAGATCTAAAAATTCACATGCAACATGAGAGTAAATAACTTGAAATGTTTGGTCATCAACTAGGTAAGAAAGCCACATATTAAATGGGATTGTATCATAGTCTCCTTATGCCTCACATCTTCATGTCGAGCATCAGATGTAAAACTAAACATGTTGGAAGAAATTGGTCAAATAGTCAAATTAGGCAAGGTGTGTAATTGGGATGAACATGTTGATGACATTCTCAAAATAAATTGTGAAGAATGCTAAGAGACAAGAAATGCCATACAATACCCCTCTATTCTAATATGGCTTGCAATGAGCCAATTCTACCTAGTCTATGAGACTGAATTCACAAGAACAACAACCAAAACAATGTTCAACTTTCAGTGCTTCACATATTATTGGAAAGGGAAGATTAAGGGGATTAATCCTTGTTACATGTTTTAGGAATGGGTCAAAAAATTGAAGAACATTTCACATCGATGGAGATTAAGATAGAACATAAAAATTTCACTTCCATCTATGGCCCACATACAATTGAGACTTAGCTATACAAAAGTCCGTCATGCACATGGAATAATAGAGGAACCAAAAGATCTCAAATTCCATACAAATACTAAGGAAATATTAGAGGAAATAGTAGCACAACCCAACATCAATACCCAGCCCCACCTCTAAGCTAAGTAAATCCCAACATGGACTATATCCCTACCCTTTTGGAAGGATAGAGAAATGAATTAGGAAATAAGACCCACCCACCTATACTATTCCCCTTTGTAGTGTTTACAAGTCAAATACTCAAAAATCACCAAGAAGAACACTGTATGAAAGAATACATAGATGGAAATGCTATTGAATTCCAAGGTTCTAACTGGTTGGAGTTGACTTGTGCTTATCCCACAAATTAGGAGAAGTCACTCTTGAGGACCCTGCTTGAATAAAAATTAGAAAAAGTTGTTGATCAAAGTAGATATTTGTGGCCACCTAAATTGGGTTCCTTAAATTTGCCCTCTTTTTTTCAATTGTTAGTTCAACACATTCTTTTTTGTGTACTTTTGTAATTTGTAGGTCTTAATTTTCTATGGTTGTTTAAAAGTCTCACACATCTTCTAGGTGGATACTGGATGCCTCTCACCTAATCCGACTGGTTTATTTTGCATGTTTTCATGTCAGTGCATGTTGTTGTACTTCCAAGTCCATTTTGGGTCCCTAAATAGTTTTATTTATATACATATCAAACTATAAAATGAAATGTGAAGTTTGACAAACATAATGCATACTTCTAAAATACCTTCCAAATCCAGCCATCACTGCCTAAAACATGATCAGATGTGAGCATAGGGAACCCTTTAGAAGTTAATGTATTGTTCCCACCCAAACTAACCCATATGACTTTTTGCATGCCATCCCCTAGGTTAGGCTTGGCTTAGGGTTTTAAATCTTTTTACAATAAAAAGGAATGTCAGAGCCTCATTGTAATCATCTTCTCATAAAATGAGAGTAGTCACACATCTATTCTCGTATGATAAAGCTGAATGATTCTGTTTGTAGTCTTGTACTCAGATTTTACGTACCTTTACAATTATTTCACATAGGAAATCCAACATTGCTGTATCTCCTCCTATTTCTGTAGAATTTTCATGAGTATTTCTATCTTAATTTTATTTGATTTGATTTTTGTTCTAACATAATCATCGATTAGTGGTAATGTATACTTGCTCTCTTTGATCAAGCTTTTCAACGATGTCCTGACAGCATCCAAGTATCCAATTAACTCAAGCTTTTCTCCTTGAGGACAATCACTCTCTCACACCAAATTGAACCCCATGGTGGAAGAAAAGAAAATGACAAAGCAGAAGATTCTATTGTTGCTTGAGAAAGCTTTTCCTGGACGATAGAGGGACCTAAATGATGGAGTATTTTGCACACATCCTTCAACTCATTTTGATAGCAATAGGAACATCTTCATCAAATGACCATTTTGAAGGAACCTCCCTTTAAAGGTACAAGTTAATTTTGATATCTCCATATTTGAAGGTCAAATAGGAGTGCATTCCCTAGATAAATGCTTAAATCTATTAGAAGGTTATTTCCGTTTCCAAAATTTTTCTCGATGAGAAAATATCACCTTTCTCAAGACTCTCAAGCTCTCCTGTCAAACACTCCTGTGGGAAACTTATTGTGGAGAAAATACATAGAGGAACTGAACATATAATGAGCCCACTTGGGGTTTTTTTTTGATGACAAAGAACAATATTATCATGTTGATAACCATGAAGACCAATACATGAGATGGACCAATATTGGAAAAGAGAAGAGACAATCAAAGGTTCTAAAGTTCACAAATACTTTTCATAACTTATGCACTCTAATCAGTATCAAAGACTAATGTGAGGATATCTAGTTCCTAAAATACTGTAGCTCCTACATAAGTATACAAACCGAAATGGATTTCCTAAGCATCTCATAATTTGTAGTTACTTATCGGATATGTCATTAAAATTGAGGAAATTTAGACACCAAAATTAAATGGGAATTCCAGTTTGCAAATCTACAGAACAACCAAATCATGGTGTAAAGAAATTTCAACCAAACTCCTAGAAACCAATTCAAGACACATGAAAAGAAGACTCACGGGAAGACAAAGAAGGAACTGGAAAATGGTGCGATTTCAAAACTTCTAGAACAACACCGGGATGAATTTCTCAACAAACAATTTATTGTGGTCGAGACAGACATGGATCCAACCTTGGATTCTAATCGATCTAGAAATATTGAACAAACATATCATTGATAAACCTACTTCCACTTTCTATGTGACCACAATAATTCCTAACTCCAAGAATCAATAGATCCATGGGGAGTGCCTCATGATCCAACCTCCTCAATGCGTCCATGTTTCCATGGGAAGTCGGGTCCACTTTGGTGTGTGCCCAAGTCACCCCGTCCTTGCCAAAATTCAACTCAAGTCTCCATCAATCATCTAATTCAAGTAAGTTATGTTCCCCCTTGGTATCGCACATCACCATCATGTGCCCAAGGTTCTCCCTTTCACACCTTACACATATTTCATGCTTTTATCCAATTGACTCAGCATGTCTCTTTATGTTCTTTTTGTTTACATCCCCAAGTCACTTCAAGGAGTACATCAGGGTGGGTGTCATGGGAGAAAATTACATCCTCCCTCAATCCAAGTTGTTGTCATCCCCAACAACATCCATCAATCTCCATGGTTCCTCTTTCCCATCTTCATATCTTTTCACCACTCAACGATTATTGTCTCCTCAACTATCATTGCCATGGGAAATATCCCTTTAGAAATTTACATGGAGCTCCAGAAGGTCAGCGATCTCACCAACTTACTATTGTTTCCCAGCCACTTTGGGTCTGCCTGACATCCATAAAGGCTCAGGCATTGGATCCTTATGAATTCATATGGATTGGGTAGCTATTCCAATCATTGCACATATGTCTCAAGGAATCACCTTCACATTCAAACATCCTTTCTTGTCCAAAAACTTGTCCCATTCACAACTCCTCATTTCCTCCAACCTGTCAAGTAGCCCAATTGCATTCCTGGCCTCAGACTACCAACCTCCCTCATGGTGCCCTGTATAGGTTTCATTCTCCCACTGCATATCAATGGGCCAAACGTGGATGTGTGGTTTAGTTTGAAGGTGAAGGGGGATGGATGATTGGGCCATTTCCCTCATATCCAATCTATCCCAATGTAATTAATAGAGCTCACTGTATTTCTGGTTGTACATAATTAGTGGTACACTTGAACCGATTCTTCCTTTGTAGTCCTCCATGAGTCATTCTAACTTGGGGTCATACGACCATTCAAAATTTCCAAGTTTACTATAGGAGGAATCAACCTATTCCTTCATTCTCTTCCACCAAGGTTGTTACAAATCCCTCACATCCTATTGGTCCATAGATTTGGTGTATTGGCTGGTTGTTCAATTAAACTACTCATATCCTCATCTCTGTGGACTTCCTCTGATCTTTTGGAATGATTTTCATCAACTTTGAAAAATAAACAAACCAAGCCTATTCACTGGCCTTACTTAGATTCTAAATTATCTCTTCAACATCGGCAAGCCTTTGTTCCACTAACACAATATTCCTTTCATTCTCTTTGTTTCAATATCCAACCATCATCCCACATTTTCCAAGTTCATCCCCACAAGGTTGTCAACTTGAGTTGTCTCAGCTAACCATCCAAGGAAGACATCCACATGCCCTTCCTTCCCTCCCATGGTGGAATCAAACACATGGAGTCTCATTCCAAGAAAATGGACAAATTGTTCATGTGAGGAATAGGTGCTACCTTTTTCCTTCCTCGTGAACTCTTTCCCAACACAACTTTGAAATCACCCATAGGAACAATCTTTGAACGTGTCCTTCTGCACCGGTCACCAAGATTCAACAAGATCATATCCTTGGCTACACTAATGACACTCTATACACCTACAATGATCGTATTGAAGTTTTTTTTCAATGGTTCAGGTTGCATCCCAAGCCTCCACACCATATCCTCCCTAATGCTGGTGAGTCACCCTAAATTGGCCCACCATGGATTTCACTCTCCGACTTCTCGTTGATTTTGGCCTGGACATAGAAATTTTTTGTCTCATATTGCTCTTGGCTCTTTGTGGATTCACCCTTCATGAAAACATTAAATACCTACAAGACTCCAACATATCGGGCTGTCCAATTCTCTACATTATAGAGCTCAAATTCGTTTTCAAGGGATAATTCTTTTGTAGAAGTATTTCACAAGGCTCATAACTCCAACACAAACTGCCTTCTCTTCATTGAATCTTATTCTTGCTTGGAATTATCTTTTCTTCCCTTAGACATTTCTTTTGCATGTTTCCTTTCTCCCTCTTATTCCCCTTCCATTGTTGTTACTTCTAACCTTGGGTGTCCTCATTGTTCCCATGACCTTTCTTAGGTTCACCACTAAAGTCCAACAATTTTTTCGATATGGTAATGGTTATCGCAAGAGTCTGCACATTCTGATGTCACAACTCACTTTGTGCCCATGGTTGCAGACCGTTCATGAAGTGGAAAAGTATGGCTTCTTATGACATGTCATTGATCTCCAACATGAGCCATGTGAACTCCTTGATGTAGGCTTGAATCTTACTAGAGTGCTTGAGAGCCAACAACTTATTTTTTGCGATCCATGCTTGGTTCCCCGGTCCAGATTGTGCCTTCAAGGTTGCCTTCATTTCTTCCTAGCTTTCGATCTTCTCAACGATTCTCCCAACTACCAAGTCTTCCATCGCACTCCTTCACCGTATTTAGCAGTCCTATCAGAACATTCAAGTACATTCACTTTGGCCCTATCCAGCTCTCATTTCTATTCTCTCCCAAGCACGTCAATGGTCCCCACCTTTTACCAAGAAACTTAGTGGGCCATGAGTACCATATGGTTCATGTTCCTTTATATTGATCCTGATAGGCATGAAAACAATGCTCTATCGGTTAGCCAAATCTCATTTCACTAATGTGATGGTGTCATGTCTTTCCAACTTCAGGTGATTGAGGCAAGTGCAATTCTCCATGACATTTGGTAAGTCTATCCTAAATGTCGTCGGTCAAGGTGTCAGTGATCAAGTTTTTGGTTTCCTGGAACTCCTGAACAACTTCATTAAATCCATGCTTCATCCTTCCTATATCATTTAGCGTTTCCATCTATTCAATTCTTCTCAACAGTTAACACATTGAATCCATCATTTGCTCAACATTCTTCTCCAAGATAATGAGTCAATCCTTCATTCTACTTGTCTTGGGATACCTCTTAGTTTCACTACCATCTATATGTGACCCAACCATGGATGGCCCTCCAAGTATCTTCACTCTAATTGCAAAGGGTTCTCTGCACCCAATAATTCATCTCAGACTTCTTCAAAAAATTTTGATCAACTTTGCAACGAACTCTAAGATTAGCTCTGCAATCATGTATGTGACATGTTCAGACGTTTATCTCTTCCAAGTGCTTGGTTCACCCTAAGAACTATTCACTTGGTCCACTTAACAGGTGCACGTAGGTCTGTCCACAAGTCACGACTTCATCCATAGCTTGACTCTTCACTTCCGTCACAAACCACCACCAAGTCTACACTTAGGTTTCCTCTGTGATGGGTCAATCCGTCGAACCCTCACCAAGCCTACGCCCAAACTGTCTTCTCAACAAGTGATCCATATGTGGGATGCTCTGCAATTCCAATCTTTTCCAACCTGGTTCATTTCTGGGTGCTTTTCCATTTTTGGCAGTTTTTCCTAGTTTTCTGAACTTCAATTTAGGGCCATTTCGAGGTCTCTCCTAAAAACATTTTTGAGATCACCAATTGAAATGCCCCCACTTGATGATAGACCAAATGTAGTCCCTCAGACAGGACTCTTCCAAATGCTGACCGTGTGGCACCTTAAACAGATCATATGCAAAAAGCCACGCACCCCTCGGGTAGCTGACTCAATTAATCCACCTAAATGGGGCCAATGGACTTTTTGGGTAATTTCATCTCAGGGTTAGGGTTTTTGGATGTCTAGGTTTTGACATTCCTATTTATTGTAAACAGCCCTTCAGAGCCCCCACACCATCTTCTGTGAATGGCCAAGAGTAACTCACATCTCTTCGTAGATGTTAAATTCCATTCCAGCGAAGCTTGTTTTCTAATCGGTGATTTTACATAAAATAGCTTATTTCCATTGGGAATAGAAAACCAGCCTTTTATTGTATCTCTGTTATTCTTCGTTAAGCATATTTTAATAATCAGTATTCATTTCATTCTTCTCATAAAATATGGATCAAGTGGTATCGTGAGCTGTCCGCCTTGTTGTCTTAGTGCATGTCCCCACCCAGGTCATCAGGGTACAAAGAACTCCGGGTTCGAAATTTGTTTCTCGAGGACAAAGCTCTTTAATTTTTCCAAATGACCCCTGCGAAGGAGAAAGAAAGATATTTCGGGATAGAGATCCTTTCAATTTGTTGTTTGAGGAATCCCTCACGTAATATGGGAACAGGATGATGGATAGTTTCATGCAATCCTTCAGCGACTACCAACAAGTGACGCATCTTCCCCAGAGTGGAGGCTTCACCCCCTTCAAGGTACAACCAACTTCAATATTCCATATTTGAAGGTTAGATAGATGCAAATGTTGTAGACAAGGGGTTTAATCTACTAGAAGGGTATTTTTCCTCTATTCATAACTTTTCTCAAAATAGAGAAAAATTACTTTTATTTCTCCTCAAAGTCGCTCTCATATCAAAGATCGGTGGGAAACTTTTCTGAGAAAAAGGAAACAGAGGAACCCTCATTATTTCATAAATACGTACACCTAGGTAATCCCTTCAGGATGCTATTAAGGGAATAGTACTACTCCCTGTCGGAAGCTAAGGGTGACTTGTATTATACCAAAGGGACCACATCACAAGAAGTAGGCGAGATTCAAGTGATGCCAGATTACAAATATATTCCATACCCCCAAGCAAGCACTACAGGGTATCAAAGAGACGAGCCAACATGGTGTTTCAGCATCAAGTGGTTCTAGATAGATACATCCAAATCCTGAAATGGAATTTATGGACATTCAGTCTCTTGGGTGCCACCTATCGACATATCACAAATCGAGTAGAAGCTCTCAAACAAAAGACGCTAATAATTTAAATTGGAACCCCCTAAAACAAAAATCCAGAAAGGCCCTAAACCTACGTAACAAAGGACATAGGAAAAGATGGACAAAGATCGTGGACAACCAGCCCAAAGCTCAGCAAGAAAAGTGGACACCAGAAAGACGAAGAATGATACCGTGAAGTGGTGCAACTTCCATAAGAGCCCTGCAAACCATTGATTGTCACCAAAGAAGTCACTGTAATGTATGGAAAGCCTCTCAATCATAAGTGGGTTCTAATTCGACCGTGTCCGAAGAAGAATCATTGACGCCGGGAGTCCACGCCACCATTGCTACCACCAAGCTCTAACCTAATGAACTAGACGAATCTAGAAGAAGGTGAGCACCTTTTCCATTCATAGATGTGGGTAAAGGAACCCCGCTTACACTTTTAATGCTGATAGCGGTAGCCAAAAGAACCCATCTCTTTAACAGAGGTTTGTCAAGCTGACCGGATCTACTGATCACATCCATAGCCCTACACCATTGGATACCTACCTATTAAAGCGACTCATCAACAAATTAACAATGTCAGACCGTCAGACGACAATATTATAAAGCTTCTCCTAAAGATACAAGGTATTGTGTGATGTTACACTCTCCTTGTGCTTTGTAGCTGTTCTTTGGTCAACCTTTATTTTTTGAAATGTCCATGTTGTATATGATTCTAGGTCTCATAGTGTTATTATTACTTTGAACAAGAAATTGCACAGCATACTCGAGGCAGTCCCTGGGGAGTGCTATTTCCTTTGATCTCACTGGGCAATGGTGGAAGGCCATCTCTCGACTGGGAAATGGTCTTCATGATTTTCTCAGAGTGGAGAAAGGTCGCACACATCCAAGGCTCCTTCCTAATCGATCTCTCCACACAACCGGCTAGTGGATAAGGTCGTGAAGAATACCTAAATGTCTTCTCCTTCCCACTGGGTACCCCTCGACCTGTGTCAAGCATCCCATCTATCTAACCCCAAAGCATCTACTCACCCAATGGGCCGGCCTACTCACCTCACTCTCCTCGTTAGAAACAAGGAGACGGTGAGGCAAATCCAAGAACTTATCCAAAAAGGGGTAAGACCATCCCACTCTCATCACCTCAGGGTGTTCTGTGACTGTGTAGAGAGACAGATTCAAGGACTCAGTATTGATTACCAGTCCTCGAATAAAAATCTCATGCCTGAACCAAGACCATTCCCCTAATCAACCTTAATCACTTCATAAATGCAATGAAGGATTGATCTAAAGTCCTGCTACCACTGTGTCCCAAGATAACATACAGATGTATGGAAGACCACTTTCAAGCTCAAAAGTAGTCTTTTGAATGGTTAATAGCACCTTTATTTTGAAAAATACCCAACAATGTTTATGAGGATGATGTACGATATCCTACGACTTTCCAGCAACACTTTTATAGTGGTGTGTTCTGATGACATCCTCATCTACAAACAAGACTTGGGTGGAATGACTTTATAAGATATTTAGCAGGTTTTGAGCACTCTGTGCCAACACAAACTATATGCAAACTTTGGAAAATTACCCTTCGGCATGGATAGGGTCCTTGAATACTTTTTATATACGTTGGATTGTTAATAAGAAGCACCAATGGAAAATAACTCCAAAAGGAAGTAGGTACAAGAAAACTTATATTTTTTCTACACTAAATATCTTGTAGAGAAGCAGATAGAGACACATAAACTAAAAAATATATAGGTAGAAATATCATTTAGAGAAGTTTTCAGACAAAGAGGTAAGAATAGAGGCATGATTCCATGGGAAGAGATTCATTAGATGTATGATAGAGATTTACATGCTTGGAGAGAGAGAGCATGAGTAGGCATTGCTCTAGGGGAGCCATTATCACTAAGGGAAGAATGAGCGACATGGACGCTTGTTGCATCGATAGTTACACCTTTTCAAAGTGGGATGGCTATTCATGTGCAGGAGAGAGAGTAATCAAAGGCTTAGAAACATAGAGAAAATATCAAAGGCATTTATACAGGGGGAACAATCCCAAGGAGAGATAATCATGACATTCAGGCAGGGGGAGAAACCCCAAATGGAAAGATACCCTTTCCATTGATGTCAAAGGGGAGATATAGAAACATTGATGATGAGTATGAGTATGAATGTTATCATGACTAAATATTTCCATCAATTCCAAAGAGGAATTGGCTCTATAGTTGGTTTGGATTTCTATGGACAATTGGCTCTTGGATTGTTGGTTTTCAGTTGATGCCAAACTTTGGAGGATATTGTAGGATTGATGTCAACCCTTGAGTATGTCAAATATCACATTCCAGTAGCTCCCTAGAGGTATGGGTAAGGAAACCAAGTTTTGTTGAGGAATAATGTAATGAATATCAATGTATATGCAGGTAAGAATATTTTAGATGGATAATACATTTCATCCCATTTCTGGTGATATGTGGAACGTCACATAACTCCTCACGATTAGAGAGTTATGGGATTTTGAAGTTGGAGAACCCTCATGAGTTATCTAGAAGCCTCTATAAGGTCAAAGAAGTCAAATTATTCTAGAAACCCCTAAAATAAGTTGACTAGTCAAAGTGGGTGAAACTAGGAGTTAACCATGGGTATAGTTGTTGCATTAAGAAACTAATTAAAAATAAATTAGTTGCAACCAGAAGTTGTGAGTTTGGTAATTATGGTAAAGTAGTTGTAATGAGAAGATTGAATAATCAAAGTGGTTGACCAAGAAATAAATTAAATAATAAAGTGGTTGCAACAAGAAGTTAGTTAAGGGCAAAGAAGTTATGAATTGACTAATTATAGAAAAGTTAGTTGCAACAAGAAGCTTTGAGTAAAGATAAATTATTTAAAT
>SNQJ01S0165652.1:28054-40960 GCA_010110895.2 Picea sitchensis | reverse complement strand
AGTTGGTCTTAAAGGGACGAATCCAAGCAAGGCCAAGTGGATTGAGGTTGGAAGGGTGAGGGAACTTTACCCTCATCTTCACATAGACTGAGAATAGTCTTTTGGAGGTCCAAAAGATTCCCAATGGGGAGGTGTGATTAGGGGATCAAATTTTGCTCAAATTTCAAAGTGCTCGGAATGCGACGAAAATAGTGCCATTGCGTCCATCTCGTCTTCCTATTTCTGGCGGTATATTTACTTTGTCAAATGGACTCCATATGGAGAAGATATCGCGATCTGTTCGTCAATCCAAACAGGGAAAAAAATTGATGCTGACTGTACCAGTCCGTACAGTCCGTACAGTCTGACGTGGCAGGACCGTATAGACCATACGACCGTACAATGGTGACATGGTAGATGTTGATTGGTTGGCAATTGTCGAATCCAGGAGCGACACGTGTCTTTTGGTGGCCAATGGTATGAGGACACGTGGCCCAGTCCATTGGCGCCACGTGTCACTCATTGTTTGGTTTTTGGTTGTATGTAAAAATGTTATGGGAGTCTGCGGGGTTCGACCCCCGGACCTCCCCCACTATGTAACGAATTTGTATAACCATCCGACCAATGCACCCACACCATGTGACTTAACATATAACCAAATGCAATATTTATAAAGTCATATCAATGTATAAATGGGCGGGGGTCGGGCCAGGGCTTAGCCTCGACCCGTGGTCGTTTGGACTTTCATATAACCATGTATGTATATGGTGCGCGCGGTTGTACCGTTTGCGCGTGGGTTTGTAACATATAGCCCGTGGTTATTAAACCACATGTGACCACAACCAGAGTTGCTACGGTTTTGAAACAGGTATAACGAATTAACTACCTTTTTGCCATGTGCGAGGTCACATGCGCCATATGCCCAGGTGCCTAGGCGGTTAGGGGCTGGTGCACCCTTAACCATTCTACGGTTTGCACTGTTGGCGCGGTTCTGCTTGGTGCTGGGTTTTCATGCTTTAAAATGCGTGTGAGCCAGGTTCAATCAAGAAAGGTGCGTTTTGTAGATGCAGAGACATCAAGCTTGAAGAGGGAGACTTCCAAGAGGCATAACTTCTTCATTTTTCGACTGATTGAGGTGTCGAAAGAGACCAGACAGGGGTTTTGGGACGCTCTGAAGCCATTGGAGCAGTCGGTTTGTCAGTTTGAGCATTGTAAGACATGTTTTTGAGCACTTTTTGAGCAATTAATAATAATGATCCATTGGAAGTTGGACCAGGAGATGTAGCCCAAGAGAGGGGTGAACTCCTTTATCAATTGCTGTGCTTATGTGTTTATGTTAAATGATTATTCTGCTGTCTATGTGTAATTTGCATAAGTAATCCTTTAATCTATGTGTTGCAAACTGATCCATTTGCTTTAAACACATAACATTCACTTGCAATAATTTTCAAGTTTTTCAAGTCTTCTTCATTTTTAGATCAACTATCTTTTTTCAGGTTGTGTGGATGCTTTTGCTAATGCCATATTAAGATTCCCTTCACAAACAAGTGAGTTGTAAATCAATCGCTTAGTCTATTTTGAATCATGGTGCTAAGAATCCATGCTTTCAACCCTTGCACCAAGATTTCATATTGCTTATAGTCTATCATTGTCGTGATTGGATTCCTCAACACTTCTGTAGTCGATATAGCTATACTTGGTCTATTTAAGAAGTCTATTTTAAAGCCTTGTGTGGAGAACCCATATAGGTCATCCTCTCGCATTACTGCACTTCCACACCTCCACATTTCCAATATTTTCAGATCCGTGATTGTGACAAGCGATGTAATTTGCAATATAGGTCATTGATTTATGGTAAATTGATTTTCTCTTATTTAGTAGGAAATACCACACATCTAGAACCAATGCAAAGCAAATGTGTTGCTTATATGTGGACCGCTCGATGGTTGTCTATTATGTCTATTTCTATTCGAAAGGTATCCAATATATGTGTAAAATACATTTTAGTGGATTGACATCCTTCTCTTATCCTTGACGCAATCTCAACTATATGATCTATTTATCTTTGGACAATTTTCTAGTCAAAATCATTTTTACTTGGCCACTTTTGAGGTTGGACAAAAGTTTTTTCTATGGCCATATCTCTGCCCTCTGCACAACTATGCCTCTCACATAGTAAACACTTGGTCTATTTTCAACACGTGTGGATAATTCATAGCATCTGGCCTTCTACACTCAGAAAGTGCCCTGACAATAGTTATTGGGGATGTTAAAAAAATCATGGCATTCACTTGGGAGCAACTCTAAATGACTTCCCTTTGCTTCCGAATCTGAAAAAATCTAAGTTTGAAAAATGAATGGAATATCGTCCAAATTACATACCGTATCACAATTCGTTGTGTGGAGGCACGCAACTACACGACGATAACTGACATGAATTCTCTACACAAACATTGAAAATACACAGTACTGGTTGTGCTAATGATTTTTCTCTACCAAGTGTCGAGGTGTGCAAGACATAGCTACACCGATTGAGGCCATATGTTCATAGAAAAAGTCTCTAGAAAACGATCTCGAAGGCAAAAATTCCTTTTTCTTTTGAACTATGCCACTTATGCTATAATCAGCCCCACACAAAAAAAGAATAGATTGAACAAAGTGCAATGCATCAACTAAAAAATCCTTGGAACCATAAGAAAATGCATCCAAAGAATAGATTGAACAAAGTGCAATGCATCAACTAAAAAATCCTTGGAACCATAAGAAAATGCATCCAACCTAAAAACAACATTTCTCTACAACACATGCAAAATAATGCACTGCTCCCTAACTTTATACCCACACTATTTCCATAGCATCAAGAAACTGCCTAATAAGAAGAAACATACAAGATAACAACAACACACTTTTTTTGTTTCTACTTAACTTTGATTTTCTCTGTCCTATGCAGTGTATGAAATATCCCCCGACCAACTTAACTTAATTTTGAAAACACAAAATAAGAATAAGGGCCTAATATTTCTTGGAATATAGCATACAATGCAGAGGATTAATTACACTCTGACATAGATTTCCAAACCCCAAAATTACAACTCCTGCAACTGGTGACTTGCAACACTTGGAAATTAAGAACAACTTTGTCTTACTAAACCATAAAATATGACATCGTAGACAAACACATTAAGTAAACCCCCCAAAAAGTGAACAATAAAACCTCAAAACAACACACCTTCTTTCCATGTTCCCCTTTGACTATTTTCAGCCTACACAGACTTTGTAACAGCTCCTGGCCCACTTGAATTGCTTTTGAAAAAACCAAAAACAAAGTAGAAGTAACTGCACTATGCATAAAGCAAACTCTATCAAACAACAACTAGAGAAGCTAATTGAAGTTTTCTAAATATTAATATGGCAACCAACTAGTTAAAAGTAAGATACTATATGCACAAGAATTCTTACCCACTCTCATAGATTTATACAAGCCCAAAAACCATATGTCTTGCAAGTCGCCAACCACAACACCTGTAACTTTGGGAAGAACCTCGCCTTCCTGGATCATATCACACTATATCGTGATCAAACCCAAAGAAATCAACAATTTATTAGAACAAACTAATTCAATTAAAACTCCTTGTAATCCATGAAATCTATCATAGAGAATCATGTCATACAGTACACAAAAATCCCTTTGGAATTTGTGAATCATACTAAATTTAAAAAACAATCGAAAGAACATAATTTATATATATTTATTAAAATAATTATATATATTGTATAGTAAATATATACTCATATTGTTTGTCCCATGACTTTAAATGCCACCAATTTGCAACTGAAACAGTAGCAAGCTTCAAAAACTATGATGGTATTGAAACTTTGAGACTTGTACATGCACCTGTTACAACCATATGCTAAACGTGCATACTTATTCCCCTCGCCAGACCGACAATAAGATGTTGTTTTTAAGGACCAATCAGAACACAAGAAGAAGAATTAGATCACTCCCAACAAAGTTAAACTTTGGAAAACAACACTAATTTTTTGGTCAATGCAAAAACAAAAACACAGTCAACACAAAAATGACTGCTATGGTCCTAGGCCTTCGACAGGGGCTAATAATTTTCCTCATTTAAAAGGAGTTGAGTACGAGATGAATGAACATTGCATATATTCAATCTTATCTTCCACTTATATCAAGTGCAAAAATAACAATGGATACATTTGTTTGTGGGGCTCATTGTATTAAAAAAAACATAAAAATCAATTAAAATGAGCATCCTTAATGCTTCACTTGCAATGATATGTGAGGCAACTAATGAACAATTATATTCACAAGAAAGAACCCAAAGGTTTGTTTGGAGCCACCGAATTTAAACTTATTGCCTCTGATACTTATTGGAGAAAGTCATAAATTCACAAAAGACAACAACACAAACATTAGGAGTTTCATCTTAACATAACTACCATGCCAAGTTTAAAGTCAACATGAAATACCAAACACTTTTTTTCCTTGTATTCATATGATGTGACTCTAATTCTCTTCCTTTCCAAACTAGAAAGGAAATATACGGTGCATTTGTGAAAGAGTGAAATGAATAGAGAAAACTACTTCCCACAAGCTTTGCTAGGCTCTTCTACAAGTTGGTAGATATTGCTTTTTTGTGGCATCATGATATGGAACAATGAAGGAACACTAAGGATTATATAAGGAAAAATATAATAACCATTAAATAATACATGTAATAACCAAATAAATTAAAGCATACTAGTTGATCTAGAGTAGAAAACCAGAAATAATGAAAGAGAAGGCCATGATTATATGCTCTTAGGTAAGAATGTCTTGGTTTGTATTAATGAGGCACAATCCTTCTATATATTTTCACAGCTCCAAGTCCCTATCACTTGACAAGGTCAAAAAACATAATATAATGATGCACATAGCTGAAAACTAGAAATAAATATTATTTAAATGCATATGCATGCAACATGAGGCTGGAAAGATATGCTTTCTAACACACTACTAACTAACAATGTGTAGCTCAATGTTGGGCTACACAACAATCCAGGAAACTAACTTCTTATGTGGGGCATTATTCCCTCCTTGATTGTGCATGCTTTGCTTAGCTAGATGTGTTCTTCATCGTTTCATCCTAGTTTAAGTTGATAGAGTCCCCACTTTCCTCTTGATTTATAAATGGCACTAGGGAAAGGTAAGAAAATGGTAAGATATGTCCCCACTATTGAAGGTATGCTTGGAAGTGATGTTGGAGCTACAAAGTTTGGAAAAGGGAGGAACTCCATGTTGAATTGTGATGTGGAAGAGACTTCCACGTGAACAATGTGTCTGTGAAACCTTATTGAATAGGTAATTGGTTGATAATGATTACAAGGAAAAGGAAAGATGACTATGAAAGAGGTGTTGACTAGAAGATGCATGAGTATTTTCTATAACTAGAGGGCCATTGTGCTATCGTTGTAACACACCCAACCCCCTAAGTACCCTTTTAAGAGATGGGGTATTAAATTTTCTCTTTCTTGAACCTCTTCAAATCCTTTCAAAAAGGGGCACCATCATCTTCTGCTCTTAGAGAGCTTTCCAACAACTGCAAGTTTACTCAAAATAGAGTTGTAGATCAAAAGTTATGGCCCTTTCAAGTTTTTGGGCCTTTATTGGCCAAATGCATCCATACTTCCACATGGAATCCAATGACTCCACATCATTGCGCCCATCCAACGTGGCATTGGTGTGTCCTACCTGTAAGGCATGGTGTTTGACTGGGCATCAATGTGGCACCTGCCACCTGGTCATCGGGCCTGTAGTTCACCGAATCTCATCCCTTTTCAGTATTCGTATAGCCCAAGAGTCCCGATTCGGGACGAGTTGTCACCCAAGGTATGTAGCCCCATCATATGGAGCCACCTATTTTTGGCGCATTGGTTGGGAGATGCCATACAACTTCATGCTGGGTCACTGGACCATTGGCCCATTGGGAGGGCCTGATTAAACCTTATTCCACGACGTTCAATCTGGTATGCGCTAACACCCTAGACATGTGGTCCTATTACATGCCTCCATTCTTCATTTAATGAAATTGTGACATGTAGTCACTGGGTATCAGACCACTGGACCCTCTAACTTCAGTAGGAATCGAAACCGCTCTGGTAGCTCGGGGTCTGACTGACTGTCTTGACTAAAATCAACAGTGGAGGTCGACTCTCAACTTGATGGTTCTAGTTCTTCATGCCCATTCAAAGGTTTAGCACCAATCAAGGTGTAAACACCTACCCTTGGTCTTGGTGCGACACATGGCCACCAGGGCACCAGGCACTGAATGTCCTATCTTGTCCAAGTAAACAATCTCCACAGTGGTCCAGGGGCCATTTGACTCCCCTTAACTCAGATCAACGGTGGAGGTCTATCCTCCTTTGATCTGTTGATCATGATCTAATGAAATTACCCTAAGAGTACTTGTACTCTATTGGGCCCACATATGAATCCTTAATGAAAACCATGTTGGCATGTGGCATGGCTCGTGGTGTGACACGTGGCACCACTTTCGGGTGACATGTGGCTCTCCCTCATTATGACACATGGAGAACTTGTTGTGTGTCATGTCATCATCGGGCATTGGATATAGGGATGTTCTGGGAAAGGTTTGAGTTTGAGTTCCTGATGTTGGTGATTATGACGGGATTAGTTAAACTAATCCTGAGATTACGGGATCGTTAATCAAATTTATCATGGGGTTACGACTCCTAGCCCATACTATGAGACATATGGTGGATATTTGTTCACCATTAGATCCAATGACTCATATCTAACGACTATGATTTCTCCTAGGAGCCTTCTCATCGAAGTACCTTAACCAAGGTTACTTTGATGACCCCTCTATGATCAACGATTCCGATCCCTTGGATCATTCTCTAACAGATCAACGGATCCTACCTTCTCTTGGAGTTCCTCTTTTTTGAATTCATTCTCTCTAGAATACTCCGAACAATACCCCTCCAATGAATGGTCGAGATGCCTCCACTATTCAAATTTGACGACTAAGATTTAAGGTGGATATTTGAGGGCCTTCAGGTCCTACGTGTCCCCTTTCTTTCTCTATTAACCAATTCTATATTGTCACGTGTCCACCACTGTGAAACACTAGCAGTTGCACCATCACCCCTCATCAACATGATGTCACCATGACACTACTCCCCCTTTACCTTGTTCCAACAAGACCACAATGATCTACAACTGAGACCATTCCTGGGATGTCCTTCGATGGATGGCCCAAATTGTCCCTCGTACTCCCCTTTTTGGATTGCCTCCACCTCAATGTCCAAGTTTATTCTGACCATGGAACCCTAAACATATTAACCACGATGGATCTAATGATCCATGATCCCACAATTACTCTTTGAGAGATCAACGACCAATGTTCACTCTTGGAGGTCCATTGGTCAGAGTCTTTTATCAACCCTGCCCACAAGCACTCCGATAATTTGACCTATGAAACTCTTATAGTCAAGATAGATGGTCACAAGATCATCTCGACCACTCGCTAATGGATCCAATGACCCTCATTGACTCTGTTACACCCCCTCTATAGGCGTTACAACCTACTCCAATGGAGGGTTATGATCTCTCTACCCTGCCAGATCGACGACTGAGACATGTTCTTGCCTCTTACCATCTAACGATAGAGACCCATACTGATTTACGGTCTAGATCTGTTTTCGAACTCCCTTGTTGCCCCTGTGTTTGGTCACTCCAAAAATAAACCCTTCGATGAAGGTACATGATCTATTCACAGGGCCAAATCAACGACTATGATTCTATCAAGCTTAAAAACATGATTTACATAATTTTGTCAGTCTGAAACTGGACTTAATAGTTCAGGGATTTCTCCCAAGTAATTTCTAAGGATTATCGAGCCTTCACGATATCTGTAGTCCTCCTCCAAACTAACTAAGGCATTTCCTCTTGAATTTTATTATCCATCTCTTAATTTATTTGCCTAGATTCCTCTCATAGGAAACAAACTACAACAAATAATCTACTGCGTATGCAAGGGGCTCATTCACTGATTTACTTTCTTTATTTTAGGAATGATATAGTGTATTCATGTTCATATATTCTATACACAAAAAAATATATTCAGTTACATTATCATGCAAGCTTATTGGCTTCCAAAGGGGACACAGACAAGTTCATAAGACTTATATACATAATTACAAGAACATTGCAGGAATAAATCCTTCACCTTCAATTAAACTACACAGAGTGAGAAATACTTATCTATTTCAAGTTGTTTCCATCCAACTTATTGTGGGTGTTCGCATGTCCACCCAACCATAGGCTCTTCATGCTCAATCACTTCAGAAGAAAGACACCCCCGTGCCAAGCCATGATACCACCAGAGAATCTCTCTCTCTCTCTGGTTCTTAGAAATTTTTGAAGGACATTCTCCTGCACACCACTCTTGGTAGAGATATTCTCACACCCACCTAGCTTAGGCCTTAACAAGGTTTGTTAGATACCTTCCTGGTATCAAGCTCACATCCTTCCCATATCAGGTTGGGTCTATGGGCTTTCCCATATAATATTTATAGCTCCAACTCTTTTTCTGTTACTGTATTTTTACATAGTCCATCCTCTTTCTCCCATATGAACTCTCCTGATTTCTCTGTGTCTCCCAACGTTTCCTGCCTGATATCCTATCTAACCATGTGTGCTTCTATTTCATGCATCGTTAGGGAAGGTTAGAAACTTGTCCCCTTCCTTCTGTTAGAAGGAAACCCATGGGTAAATATGATCTGCATAAATGGTACCATGTGGTACCTTTGGCTGACAGTTTTAACTATCCTAGCCTAATATCTCATGCCTGAATTTATTTGGGGTAGTTGGTTTCCCAACTACCATCCTTCCTCATTAACTGATTAACCTTGAAATCAAGGTTGAGGGAAATAACGTAAATATCAAATATTATTATCAAGGAGTTTTGGGCCATCTTTAGCATGATGAACCCCTCTATTGGTTTCCTCACCCTTTCCTCTAGTGGTACCATGAATAGTACTCAAGGCTTCACTCCCACAGTCAGTTGTTGGAAATCTTAATTAAAATAATAATACATTTATATTGTTCACATTCCATGGCATGGAAAACATTAACTATGATTTATTACATATAATCAAGGGCTTAGGAAAGGGGTGTTACAATCCCCTCCCTCTTCAAAGGAAAACCGTTCTTAGTGTTCTTTCTCAGCAACACCTACCATGCCTTTATCCTTCAACTACTTCAACATCATTTTCCTTTTCTTGGTCTAGTCCTTTCCTAGACTCTTGGCATTTAGCACATGCCTATGACAATTTCAAACATCAAGCATGCCAATTCGTCATTTCATGCATAAACATTTTATTATTATTCATAACTCAAGAGGAAATTTACAATCAACATAATTCTTATCTGTGTATTTTATGGATTTGTATCCATGATCCGAAAAGATCTTTTAATGACCGTGGTTGAGTTGTTAATTGCATGTGTTAATTAACCATTTATGAAGCTGAATGAAAGAGGATGAATTTAATGAAGGAACATAGCAGCCATAAAACAATATATAGATCTGAACTGAAGCAATAAAACAACAAACCATAACAAGAGAAGTGATAATGAAGTTCGACACAAAATTGCCTACGTCTCCGGGCCTTTGTCTCAGCGGGGGAGGCTTCTTTATTTCTGTTCAAAGCCCAAAAATACATCACAACAATGCCATAGGGATACAAGACTAATTTGGTCTTGTTCTTCTAGATCTCTAGAACCCAGCAAAAGAAATGACACTCAAAACGAATGTCCAGAACTCCCAGAAATGGCCCGCAAGCGTCTGCTCCTCAACAACTTCCCTGCATCAAAATGGCTTTGGATTTGCTTTGCTTCAGCATAAATTTGCTCTAACTGTCCCCTTCTGGCCTCAAACAGGCCTAGTTTTTATAGATCTGAAGTTGGTTATCCTTTCCCAACTTCCTCCCAAAATCTGGCCTCAAAAAGAGCCCAATATCTCCCAAAAATGGGCCAAATCCTCCATTAATAGGCTTAAAAATCATAAAAAATCCCAAGCCATACAATAAAACCCACTTTTAACAAAAAATTATGGGCTAAGTCCCTTTGATTGGCATGCACCCCCTCAAATAAGGTCACATGGGTAGACATGTGGCTAAGCGCCAGCCCGAAGGGCTGTGCGCTGGCTCCTCATCCCAAAATCCTTGGTCACATGCCCATTCAATAGGACCGCGCCTACCCAAAAATGCGTTGGCTCTTAAGGTTGAGCCCTAAGTCGTATGAGAGGTAAGTGCAATAGCCCAAAACCATGGGATACATGCGCGTTGGTGGTTAAAGGAAAAGCGCACATGCTCTTTATGCCTTGTGGTCACAAGTAAACAAAGAAATCATGCTAAGCCCCCTTCCGCCCATATATTAAAACAATATAGTTTAAATACAATTAAATAGTCTTTTGTAAACAAGAAAAATGTTCGGTGCAATGGTATTGGAGCCTTTATAAAAGCACGTTTCCCTGCCAATAGGTCATGGTGTCGAATCCCGTGAGCTCCAAAATAATTTTGCCATTCAAACTAGTGATGGGGTGCCACGTGGCACCCTTTCATTGGTCTTCAATTTCCACTTGTCAACACTGCATTGGTCCCTATCACTTCCCAGTCACCCTGCTACCTGTGCTTCCACATGTCACTTCTGCCACTTCCATGTGTCACCTCCAGTGAGTGCCACGTCACCTTTTGACTGTTGACTTTTTTTTTTTTTGACTTTTTAGCTGTTTGGGAATCTGATCAGAGTGCGATAACTCTCGCATACAGAGCCCGTTTGATAAAGTAAATATATGGACATAATCAACGCGACGATCCGGTCGCAATGGAATTGGTTTCATTCGATTCTGATAAATTTCATTTTTAAGCCTTTTTGAGCCCTGTCAGGCTCCTGGATCCGATTCTGGATCAATCCATATGGTTGTCTCATTAACTTGTATCACATTTTTTCCTTGACATACCATTTGTGTGCACAGTCATAATCAACAGATTACAAAAACTATCGCAGTCTCCTCTTCTTTGCGGCCACTCACCCCTAGGCTCAGGCTCAGGAATCCCCTTCTCTGTTATACATTCCCTAAGGTGATCCATATTTCCTTGCCAAGTATTTCTCACACAAGAATAATTTATGAGACTTCCTCGAGTTTTATAGTCAAGGCGTCCCTCTGAATTTCTCTTGCTGAGGCGTCCCTCCATCCTATGTCACCACAACACATCATTCTATGAGGATCACGACTTATCACAAGGTTCTCATCTCACTACAATAGTCATTTTCCATGCTTTCCATCTTTGAAAGCAATCATTTGTCCTCCCCAGACATACATTTTTACTCTCACCTATACCACATACAATAAAAAATTTGTGAGATTCTTTCATTATTTCGATAAATAATATTTCAAATATGTCACCCATAGATTTCAAGTTTCAAATTTCTATTTCCAGATTTGTTCCTTATAGGAACAAGATCCCACAAGCATGATATTTATTTCTCATTGTAGTTTGTCTCTTTCATAACTAGCAGGCATTGGTCTTCCTTATGGGCTTACAACACTACCATATCCAAGAACCCTCCTTCTTGCAATTCATTCTTCACTCAGCCAAACAAACTGTTAGTTCCTCATACACATACATATATTCTTTTGCACATATCAATGACATCACAAACAATTCTTAACTTGTGAAATCTAACAATTGCATCAAATTCATTTGTTCAAGGAAAATATCATTCCTTGTTCATGCTTCATTTCAACATATTAGGCCCAATCAAATGAGATTCAAATATTAATTGAAGTTTAATTCAATGTGCCAATGTCCATGGCCACATCTTCACACAATGCATCTTTTCATTGATTTTGGGATTATTACCTTTCATGTTAGGCACACTTTCCACGGTGTGTTGGGACTTAGCCAACCTATTACCACATGAATTTCTCTGTCCACATTCATCATTACAACATAATTATATTTTCTGCTTCAGACTGATCATCTCCTCAAATAAGCATAATACAACCTGGAATCACAGTTTCATATGAATGCATCCAAGCATTCTTCCTTGCCAATAACCAGGGTACCAATATTCAAGGCCACCCAAATTTCTCTCTTTACCATTTTTCAATTCTGTAGAGCACTGGAAGATACTTCTTCCATAATGGGTATTCCTATGTATGCCCACTCTCTTCTCACATGCATCTCCTCAATGCATTACACCAACGTGCTAACTTTGAGCACTTTTGTTCCCAACCACTCCTTGATTGGGCAAAATATTCATGACATATGTTTGTTCATGCATTTTTCCAAGGATTTCAATCATCCTCGACTGTCATAGGTTCATACCTTCATCATGCAGGTTCTTATTCCTGAATCATACCCTATTTGGGTATCAATGACATACAATAACGATTTATATCACATGCATACCATCAACATAGACTATTTTAGAGGGGGTTATTACCCAAATCCCTTTTTTCTTTTCATGTCACATAGGCACAAAATCTTTATACATGTTCTGGATTCCAATACCTTCTCTGATATTTACCTCTTCAGTGGTGCTTCATGGGGACTTCTAAATTTCCTTTCATAGTTTTCTTTTATCAACAACCTTCTTGCATTTACCTCTATCTGAGGTTGTTCACTATTGATAATTTTCCTTCCCTAATAATTCCAATATTTTATACTTGTCATAAACATCACCACATTCACATTTTACATTAGTTATCATGTAAAATCAAATGCATGTACCATGATATTTAAATCAATAAAAGTTTTCAGATATGTCCTAGCATATCTATATGTATTCCATCACATTACTCCCCTTGCCTCTCTCTCTCTCTCTCTCTCTCT
>SNQJ01S0165652.1:2556-16856 GCA_010110895.2 Picea sitchensis | reverse complement strand
GATTGATTGTGCATGTTAGAAGGCATCTCAAAAGTTTTAGCATCACATCAGGATTTGATTGAAGAAAACTTGTTTGAGGACACTCCTTATTAGTGCTTGTTAGTGAAAAGAACTCTCTCTCCCTCCCTTAAATAGATGTTCATTGAAAAGAAATGAATGCTTATCATTTTTGATGCATTTTTGGGACCGAGTTATAATTCCATTCGTTTCACTTCCATGCACCCTTTTTTGAGTAAAGAACAGCTATAAAAATCACCGCTAATTAAAAATTATTTAGAACTTTTTCTTTTCTAGGATCCTCCACCAATAGTAGATTAGGCTTAGTAATTTGGATTAGGCTATGAGAATAACTCTCCAAAGTTTCCAAAACAAACAGTAGAATCCTGAGTTAGGGAGAGTCAAATCCAATCATTGTATAAGTCTGCCTGGGATCCCCCTCTCACACAGGGGTTACTCACGAGGTTGCATTCGGGTGAGCTACGAGGACTAACCCTCCGTGGTTTAACTGATTGTGGTGGTCAGATCGTATTATGGGGATCGCTTCAAGGTAAATCCACAATTACTGTGTGGAATCCTTTTAGTTGATTTCGGGCTCGATACCCTGCCCATACGTTCGGATCAGACTGTCGACTGTTCCCGCCCAGGGGCTGACTCCGAATTGGTAACCTTAGTGGCCATAATATTTAGGGTCTTACACAAGGTGACGGTGATGGGAAGTCTCACTGTACTTGGAGAAGACATTGGTCAAATTCACTCAGGCTCCTTGGAGGGTAAATCCACAATTACTGCGTGGAAGCTTGCACCAAGGCGTAAGTCCGTTAAGCAGGTTGCCATTGTAACTTCTCCACCCTATCCCCACCCCTTCTAGACTTGATCATGCGACGTTGGATTTCATCACCAACTAGTACGGTCATCAAAAGAAGGTCCTGTTTGCTTGGTTGTGATTCTTAGATTTCTATTAGCGTATGCTCTTTCCTTTCGGTAGTTGGCAATAGATCTCTTTCGCCGACTCTTTTTTGCCAACATCGACCCTCCATGCCATTCGCAGAGGCTACAGGGACTTCCTCCAGAAAATATGGAAGGAAACACCCCTTTACCCCCTCATTCTATGGAGAAATATCCTCAACAGAGTGAGTTTCAAAACACTACAACCCCCCAGGAAGAAGTTCCCACTCCTTTGGAGAATTTTCAGATTGTTTCAGAATCTCCGGAAGCTTATCACATTCTGGAGGGATATGAACGATGTATCCTCCAACTGAATTCCACTGGTGAATTTGTCATCGTCAATCCTTCTGGCATTCCGACCGGGTCTCATCAAAACCCTTTAGCCGATGACCCCTTTTGGACCGCAGACATTGTTCAAAGTCCACCATGATTGGTGCGAGATCTTTATGGAATAGGGGAAGGTGTTGATGCACCCATCTCCTACACTGTACCCCTAAACCATTTTACTGGTACCACCACCTTTACAGCCACACCACCCGTGGGTCCGAACATACCATCCGTGGGTCCAAGGCCTACTCTTCCCCTCCAGACGACCCATTCTACAATGGTCCCTCACATTCCAACTATTCCTGCCGGTAATGCGATGGTCAACCAAGTTGTGATTGCCACACCTATAACACCAAGACCTACACTTCCTTTTGGGTTCAAGGCATTGAATGCTTCCACTTCCACTACTACCCAAACCACTACTACTCAAGTTATACCGGGAAGTTCCATACCTATCCAACAACCCAAAGGGACTGATCTTGGTGGTCCTAATCTGCTCAGCGGTATCGGTCAGTCATTTACGTCTGGCTCTCAAATTCTAGGAACTCTACCTCAAGTCGGGGGGCACCCTCCCACCAGAGGACAAATTCCATTCGGGGGGAACCCTCATGCTGGGGGGAAGCCTCAATCCAGACTCTACCAACAATCACACAGACAAAATGTGTCTACCACACCTAATCTGTGGAACGTCCTTTTTCAAGTAAACCCACCGTTCTCGACAGAACACAATCCTCAGACTCCGCAACAACCCCCTTATGGACAAGTGCCAAACCCAACCTACAATCCTCAAAACCCATCCGGTTATCCTCCGCTGACACATGCTTCTCAAAACACCTCAAATCCTATGTACCTTGGTCAAAACCAACCTCACACAAGAGGGCCCACTAGTTACAATTATCCACATAACCCAGTGATTGGCCCCACTAATTTCCCCATGCCACACCAGCATTACCCACATATTAACCAATAACTACCTTTTCTAGCTACCTTGGACCTTCTAGACTTGTCTCGGTTAAGGAATGATCCTATTTATCATTCTCCGGTTTGGCCAGCTATCCCAACTAAACTCCCTTCCGATATCCCAAAATTTGATGGAAAGTCTGGAGAAGACCCAAACAACCACGTGATGACTTTCCATTTGTGGTGCTCATCCAACTCCCTCATGGACGATTCTATTCATTTGCCTCTTTTCCAACGAACACTTACGGGTTCCGCAACAAAATGGTATATTGAATTACCATGCGCATCTTTTCACGATTTCAACTCCCTCGCCATGTCCTTCCTCACACACTTCCAACTGCCCATTTGATACGAGACGGGTACCGAAATATTAACCTCCCTTCGTCAGACAACGTCTATACATATCTCTGATCATATTCATGAATGGAGACAACGACAAAGGCTAATCATATTTGGCCCGTTGAGGAGAATAAGGGGAGGATATTTCAAGATTAGAAGGCAGTTTCATTCGAATTATCAGTTCCATCAGAGAATCCCTGATCTGAGGAGGAAGTTCCCCGAGGAGGAAGTTCCCCAACTTGTTGTAAAGATATCTCAAGAGGTTAAGCTCCTCTTAACCTATATAAGAAAGCTCTATGATGGTGGAAAGGGAGAAGAACTACTAGCATGAAACCTATAATCTTATAGGAAACACACAGTCAACCAAAGGAGAGTGATCAGTGAAGTTGTTGTTATCCAGGTTGTGGATCTTTTGAGAAAGGGTTAGACGAAGGAGACTTGACGAAGCTGTCGCATTCACATATACGATTGTAAGTACTGTTGTCGTTATTCTCATTAATATGACACGCTTGGCCTGTTTCTTTCTATTTTGTGTCTAATGTTACATGAACTTATCATTGATAGATAGATCTATTTTCAAGCTAATATCAATAGAGTAGGAAGTGGTCGTATCTTGTTTGTCTACAGAACTCAACGAGGAGCAAAGGATCAGAGCTCAACTCAGAGTGTGCAGGGACAAACGTCGATAAAGAGGTACTTTTGTTCTCCTTCCTTCTCATGTGTTAGTTTGTATAGATTTGAAAGGAAGTCAGTGTCCATGTTAAGCATTTTCTTTCTTAGAGTTAGGGTCAAGCTCTTTGAGGCAATCTACCTGTCCGCAGGGAGATTTTCCTACAACACATGCAACTCTCTTGTTGCATATCCAAATGATATGACATGACCTCAATCTCGAGTCAACCTCAACTTCATTAATTTAGAGTTCTATCCAATATTCCACAAGGAATATGAACATGCATTCTTATGATGCATTTCAAATACATTCAAATAGATATGCTTACGTTATCATCTTGATTTCATGTTGTGCTTCCATGCACTTAACCACATGCATTTGCATGTTGTGTGTGTCCACCTATGGCACACTTCACAGTTTCCACATTGCCCGTCAATTTAAATCATTTCACTTATGATTTTTCACAATCATTCTCATGCAATTCTCAAAGGCATAACCATGTTTCCTTTATCATGGAAATAAAGAATTCCTACCCATTTATTCTTTCAACAATTTACACTAGATTTTCCCGAGGAAGTTGACACACATCCCCTTCAAGCTATTATTCCATCAAGACAAATCAGACCCTTCCAATATAGGGTCAACCATGCATCCATGGCATTACTTAGATCTGGAAAGTATGAATCTTGCCTCACATTTCACTTATTCATGAACTCATATCATACATTTAAGCATGTATATGCATATTTACATATATGCAGGGGCATCACTTGCACCCTTCTACCTCATTCATTCATATTGATTTAACATTATCCAGTTTTTATGAGAATTTACAGTCACTTACACAACCAATCTCAGCAATACAATCATAATTATGTTTCGCTCTTTACAAGATAACAACCAACAAAGGGACACTTTTTCTCTTTGCTCTCTTAGCATTTTATCTTAGCTCTTTCTGAGGAATTTCACAATTCCTCAAGTTATTATTTAAAAAAAATACTTAGATCCTTCATCATAGGGTCAACCATGCATCCATGGCATTTCTCAGCCTAGGAAAGAACACTCCTTTCCTTACTTCCCTCTTACTTAGGTAGTCATATCATGCTTTCAAGCATATAAGTATATCTATGTATGTATTATGCATGTGCATTGTTTGGACATATTTATATTGTTCTTTCATATTTATTTGATACTAATATCAATCTTCTTTAAAGAGAAATTACAATCATCCATATGATTAGTCTTACAGACATCTTCATTCCTACCTTCCTGCTATGAAACTCTGTAACACATTTAATCCATGCACTCAATCATTCTTGGTCAATATACCTTTATCAGAGAAACCCTTTCCTAGATTCCCTTTCACTTCTATATGATCCAACCCAACCATTCTTGTATGGATGTCATCCTCCTATGGATGTCAATTTGACCCTCTGGTCATCTAGTAATGCTCCAACACTACCTATGTTAGACTTTGTAGCAATCCTCTACTAATCATTATATCCCTATATCTCTAATGCAACAGGCAACAACATTATCAATATTTCATTCATGTTGTTAACTCTCCTGTTGTCATCAGGTCATTATTGACCAATACAAGCCAACAATAGGTCTTACAATACAACCAACCATAGGTTATATTGAGTCTATTTGCATGCAACCATTATCATATGCATTACAACATGTCCATACCTTTCATTTTCATGCATAAAAAAGTACCTAAGTCAATGGACAGGTACAAATTTGTGCAACCATGACCTCATTACTAGCTCACATATATAATTCGTTTACCTCTCTTATGAGGTCTATCAATATTCCAAAGGACTCTTCTTTAATTGTCTGGATAGATTGTCCGAGCAACATTCTCAATCATTACAAATCAGTTAATCTGACCTTACACATTTTCTATCAGTTCTCTAGACATGAGGACTTATTCTTACATGATCTTAGGCCTTTTATTTGTGCAGTGATTAATACTACCAAGGATTCCATCAATCCATACTAAACTCCTTTAACCACAAGGAATTTCTTGTAAGGGTCTTAGCCCTTACGAAACAGGGCTAGGGTTTTATCAGCCCATACTTACAGGAAACATTACAACTAATAACTTATTAATTTGGTAGACTGATACAATCCTATAGTAGGATTCTTCTATTTGTTCCCCTTTTTCACTTAGGTCTTGCCATTAATCCTTATTGTCATATTCCTATTCTGCTAGGGGTAGCTATCATTTTGATAAAGGAACATCATAATACCTTTGTTGTAATCCAACACGGATTTCCAAAATACAATTTCAATCTATAGTCCTTCTCTTCAAGGAACTCGTGTAGATAATAAACAAGCTCTTAAACACAAAGAACTCTTTTAAGAATAATCATCTCTAGCTTTAATATATGAGCACTGAGACTGATCACTGGCCCATCCAGGCCTAGTGTTGTAACCTTCTCTAATAGATAGGGTAGGGTAGGGTTCCCTCCCCTTTAAAAGTTCTCTAATAATTTTTATTCGACTCTTTCATGATCCCAAGTAGGCCAAGTGTCGTAACTTTCACTGATATCACTTTGTAACACACCCAACCCCCTAAGTACCCTTTTAAGAGGCGGGGTATTAAATTTTGGATTTTTTTTAACCTCTTCAAATCCTTTCAAAAAGGGGCATAATCGTCTTCTTCTCACAGAGAGTTTTCCAATGACTGTAAGTTTTCTCAAAATGGATTTCTAGATCAGAAGTTATGACCCTTTGAAGTTTTTGGGCCTTTATTGGCCAAATGCATCCGTACTTCGACATGGAATCCAATTGAATCCACGTCATTGTTCCCATCTGATGTGGCAATGGTGTGTCCTTCCTGTAAGGCATGGTGTTTGACTAGGCATCAACGTGGCGCCTGCCACCTGGTCATCGAACCTTTAGTTCACCAACTCTCAACCATTTTTACTATTTGTATAGCCCAAGAGGCCTGATCCGAGATGAGTTGGCGCCCAGGGTATGTATCCCCATCATATGGTGCCACATATTTTTGACACATTGGTTGGGAGACATTATAAAACGTCACGATGGGTCGTCAAACCATCGTCCCACCGGGAGGGCCTGATTAAACATTATTCCATGACATTCGATATGTTATGCATTGGTGCCCTCGACACATGGTCCTATTGCATGCCTCCATTGTTCATTTAATGAAATCATGACACATAGTCACCAAGTACCAGACTACCAGACCCTCTAACTTCACCAACCATTGAAACATCTTCGGAAGCCAGGGGTCTGATTGACCGTCTTGACTAAAATTGATGATGGAGGTTGACTCTTAACTCGATGGTTTTGGTTCTTCATGCCTGTTCAAAGGTTTAGGCCCAATCAAGGTGTCAACACCTACCTTTGGTCCTAGTGCAGCATGTGGCCACCGGATGTCCCAAACTGTCCAGGTAAAAAATATCCCCGATGGTCTAGGGTTCGATTGAATCCTCTTGACTCCGATCAATGGTGGAGGTCTATCCTCCTTAGATCCGAGGATCAAGATATAACGACAATACCCTAAGGGTACTCGTACTCTGTTGGACCCACATCAAAATCCTCAACAAATCTCCTACTGACATGTGGCATGGCTCATGGTGTGACATGTGGCATGGAACATGGAACACGTATCCCTTGACACATGACACTCATTTCTTAGCGGATCCTAGTACAAGTCTGCCAAATTTGTATGAAATGTGGCACCACTATTGGGTGACATGTGGCTCTCCCTCATTATGACACATGGAAAACTTGTTGGGTGTCACGTCATCACCGGGTACTGGATATCCAGGATGTTCCAGGAAAGTTCTTAGTTTGAGGTCCCAGTGCCGGTGATTACGACAAGATTAGTTAAACTAATCTCGAGATTATGAGATCACTAATAAAATTTATCATGGGGTTATGACTCTCGAACCATACTATGAGATATACGGTGGATATTTGTTCACTGTTAGATCCAACAACTCATATCTAACAACCACAATTTCTCCTTGGAACCTTCTCATCAGAGTACCTTAACCAAGGCTACTCTAATGACCCTACTACGATCGATAGTTCAGATCCCTCAGATCATTCTTCGACAGATCAACGGTTCCAACCTTCTCTTAGAGTTCCTCTTTTCAAAATGTTTCCTCTTAGGAATACTATGAATAATACTCCTCCGATGAATGGTCGATATGCCTCCACCATTCAAATATGATGTCTAAGATTTAAGGCATAGATTTGAGGGCCTTCAGGTCCTACGGGGTCCCTTTCTCGCTCCATTAACCAATTGTATATTGTCACGTGTCCACCCCTATGACACACTAGTAGTTGCGTTGGAACCCCTCCTCAACATGATGTCACCATGATGCTACTCTCCCTTTACCTCATTCCAATAGGACCAGGATGATCTACAACTGAGACCATTCCTAGGCTGTCCTCCAATGGATGGCCCCGATTGTCCCTCAGACTCCCCATTTTGGACTGCCTCCACCTCAATGTCCAGGGTTATTCTAACCATGGAACCCTGACTGGATTAATCACGATGGATCTAAAGGTCCATCATCTCCCAAAATTACTCTATGATAGATCAACGACCAGTGTTCACTCTCAAAGGTCTACTGGTCGAAGTCCTTTATCAACCTTGTGCACAAGTACTCCAACAGTTCGACCTCCAAAATTCTTATAGTCAAGATTGACGGTTGTGAGATCATCCTGACCACTCACTGATGGATACAATGGCCCTTGTTGACTTGGGTACACCCCCCCTACAGGCACTACAACCCACTTTGATGGAGGGTTAGGATCTCTCCACCCTGCCATATCGATGATCAATACATGTTCTCGCCTCTTACCATCTAACAGTAGAGAACCATCCCGATTTATAGTTCAGATATATTTTTAGAGTCCCTTATCGAACCTTCTCTTGGTCACTTTGAAATTACGCCCTTTGATGAATGTTGCGCCTCTTTCGTCACCTTGGTGAGAAAATAAGAGGTGCTTGAATGCCCAGTTGGGTCTGCTGAGCATGACAACTGTAGAGGAAAGAGTTAGAGAAAGAAAAACAAAACTATAAGCAAGAATTAAACTAATACAAACTAAAATTATAAGCATAGGGACATAGAGATAAAAAAAACAAAAAGACCCATGTCACCAATGTTTTGAGGCTGATCTATTGATGAAATCAAAGCACCAAGAATAAAGGGGACTATGAGTCCCTTCTTCCTCCAAGGGAAGGCTCTTGGACCCTCACAAGCTTGCTCTCCTTACAACAAAGAAAATGAAAATAGTGGTGAAAGAACTCTTTGCAAATCCACTCAATGGAGAGGTGGATTGCTCAATGAAATGGTGCCAATGTGTTCTTGTCAAGGATAGAGTCCTTAAAACAATATAGGCAACATAACATTACTTGGAATTCCTTGAGAAAATGAGGTGAATTCATGGCTTTTTATAACATTGCATTGGGTTATTGTGTAACTGCTTTGTAGTGTGAAAAGAGGCCATTTAGGGCATTATTATGTCTTTGACCAGCCCACCATTCAGATCCAGCCCGGATTTGGAGGTCAAATCAGCTTGGGAGCTAAACCATAAGTGGTTGGGAGGCCGACCATATTCATAAATGCGCCGTTTAGAAGGTGCGTGGATTTTTGCGCTAACAGCCATGCATCATGCGCATATGCGTGCATTCTATGTTCCTGTTCCACGCATGTGCGCACGCGCCCAATGTCTGCAAAGCGCCCTTCAATTTTTCACTACTTTGTATAGTTTTTTCCCCTTTTTTTTGAATGCTGTGAGATTAATTCAGGGCCATGAATGACTTCATTACTGTTTGACGATGCTGAATTCTTGTAACCATGTGTGGAAGAAATTTCAATGATAACAGATGCCCCCTGATGGATGAGGTTAGGAGCATACATATAGCCGAAATCCATCAATGTTTCTTCTACTGAGAATGTTGTTTGTAAGAGAGAGCAATAGTGAGATCGTTCAGAGCGATCCGTTGGAGAAAAGTGGAACCGGTAGGACCCGACCTTCTATGAGGTGTGTAAAATAGAAAACTGTGTACAAACGAGGCGGGCATGCCCCATGCTCGTGTCATGTAACTCTGGAAAAAGATGACTGAAGTGTTGGTGTAGACGACTGCAGTGCCCTCGGGGGCAGTCGTAATAGAGGCAGAAGACAATTCTGCAAATGAACATGCTCTGAATAGTAGGCATTGATCGCGGTAATAAGTATCAGTGATGGTGTGGGCATTGATAGCCCTGCCAAGTTCAGAGGTCTTTGACAAATAAAAAGAACTAACTGCAATAGTCGCAAAGTAAGACCCACCGTAACATGAGAAAGTGTTGGCGTCGAATGTTACGGGGGTCAATGACAACAAGGAGCAATGGTGTTTCACCCTGTGCCGTCCGAGATCTCTCATTGAGTGGAGAATGAGAATCAAGATACTGTCGCCCTTCCGAAAAAATGGTGCTGATGTCGACAAAAGGGGACGCGACTCCCAGAAGCGAAGGGCTTCGTGAAATCTACTGAGGTAAGGAAGTGGAAGAGGTACATGGACGAAGTCAAGAAGTGGGAAGACTCAAGACTTCCCTTGGTTGGAGGATGTATGAGATAAAAAGTGGCCGCAACCGTGTAACGAGGTCGAGTGTCAGGGGGACGACAAGACCGATGATAAGTTGTGCCAGAGGCGGGACAAGGTGAACAAATTCAGAGGGTAGAGGTAAGTGACCTGTGGGGTGCTCTGAAGATATGGATGATGCCGACAAGGGTAGATGAGAAGTAATGCTCCAACCAAGGGTGACATGGGTTGCATGTGGCCAAAAGGAAGGAAGCAAGTTGCCAAAGGTGACAACAAAAGAAAATGTAATTACTGGAAATAAAGGCATTTGTACAAGAAATAACGAATAATTTTGGGGAGAAATGTACAAATACAGAAACGAGTGCCCCAGTGTGATATGGGTGGCCCATGAAGGGCAGAATTTGCTTGGAAAAATGATGAAGTGTGGGGGCCCCATTGGTGAGTTTCTGTATGAGGTAGGTGAAATGAAGGTAGGTTTGCATATGGGCAAACTGATTGTGGATGAAATGGAGGGTTCATGATACTGCGGTGGTGCAGGTAAAAAATAGAACCGTAAAGAGATAATCTGGGAGTCAGTGTGGGAAAGCTAGCAAAATGAGGAGAAGGAGTATGTGGTTGATTCGCGACATGATGAAAGACTATCGAGACTCCCATCCCTAAAGGGTAATGAAGAATAGCATGAGTGTCAAAAGTGCCAAAAGGTGCTATAAATGGGACAACTCATGTGGGTAAGAATGCTACCAGGTAACAGTACCAAAGATGCAAAATGGAGGTGTGGGTACTGCAGAGCCGGGAGTGGGGATCCTAGAGGTAAACATAAGAGGGTGTGACTGGAAATGAAAGTGCGATATAATGGGAAAAACTACATGCCAGTGCTGAGTTTATACTTGAAGGGGTTGTGGTGATGGAGGATGATCAAGTACTTGCACACATGAAAACCAAATACCCAAAGTGAAAAATATCTTAAGAGAATCAAAGATATGAGCATGTATTTGATAAATGTGACTATGCGCATGTGTACTTGACCATGATATGAAAAAAGGCACCTCGGGGGCTCAGGATGAAAAGTGACCCAGGGACTGCTGTGATGTAGGTGACAGGATGCTGATCCCGTGGCTGAAGACGGTTTGAAAAATGGACGCCTTGGGCTTTCGGAATGGTGAGTGGAAGTTTGGCAAAAGGCCTATATATAGCTGTAGGGTCCACATTGCCACCTCATTTGTACCTACTGCAATAGTGACTGGACGAGCAGTTTTCAGAGGAGATTTGGAGATTTGGGGAGGACACGGCATCCGATTGAGGATTTGCGAGTATCAGGTTAGTGGTCTGATCATCCTGCATAGAAATAGGTTTTCAATTTTTGGGCAGGGGCTGTACGGAGGGTCGTACAGAGGTATTTAGGGGGTCTGGGCCCCACATGTGTGGGCGATCGGGTGATAGGCGCACATATGTGTGCGCCTGTCCACTGGATATGCACGCATGGGGGCGCGGTAAAGGGAATTTAAGGCATGCTTGATAGGCACGCCTGTGAGGTGAACAAGCGCGCACATGTGCGCGTTTGTGGGTTTGACAGGCGTGCACATGTGCGCGTCTGTATAGTGAATAGGCGTGCCCAGGGGAGCACCTGTGAAGCAAACAGGTGCGCACTGATGCACACCTGTGTAGTGCACGGGCGTGCATGTGGGCGCGCCTGTGTAGTGAACAGGTGCGCCTGTGTGCGTGCCTATGTAGCGAACAAGCATGCATGTTTGCGCGCCTGTGGGTAACAAAACCACGCCTAGGAGGCAAGGTTGGGGTGTAAAAGAAATGATTCTTTTGATGTCTGGATGGTTTCTTGAGCTGACATAGGGCTCTATGTTGTCTGCAGGTGGACGGTGGTGACGATGCCAGTGCGGTGGCGAGAGCGAGACTAGGCCCAGTTATGAGATGCCGTGGCCATTGAGGAGCCCAGTGTTCGTGTGACTTTGGCAACCTATGGGTTGCTAAAGTTCTTTGAGTGCCCGTTGATACGGGCACAGGAGTATTTATTGCAGTTCCTGATCCAGATGTGGAGTCCGGAGCTGCACTGCTTCCTCGTGCGAGGAGAGAAGATCCCCTTCACTGCGGTGGAGGATGTATATTTTTTGACTGGGCTCCCCTTTTGGGAACGCCCCTACCGACGGAGCTAGTGCTGCCCAGGACTATTTTACTGGTCGATATTGACCAGAGATACTGCTCAGGTCGAGACTTTATGTCTAGGACTGTGGTGAGTATAGGGGCGATAGATTCCCTAGTGCATCGTTGTATAGTAGTGATGATCATGCAGGTATATGGGTCACTGGCGACCCAGCAAATTAGTGGTGGCCAGCTTCTGGTGCTGGAGAGAGTGTTGGCCGGTGAGCGTTTCGCTTGGGGGCTGACGCTGCATGCACGGATGGTGGCGCAGTTGGACCACTATCGGTCCACTGGTGTGGGAGAGTTTGCTTTTGGGTCCATCTTAGTGGCCTGGTTCTTAGAGAGGGTGCCGATGCTGCACCCAAAGATTCTACTGGAGATGCCGGGGGCGCGAGAGCCGTGCTTGAGGAGGTGGTTGACAGTTTTGCTTCGTCACGATGGTGGCGAAGGTGGCCACTTCTTTTCAGTAGAGGCGACACAGGTGTGGTGACAGATGTCGCAGGTGATACTTCGGTACCCCTATGCCGGGGTGGACTTCCGGGGTGACCCAGACATGGTGCTACCTCCAGGGGAGGTGTTTGACCATCGAGGTATGTTTAGTATTTGGTGTGCATGTTTTTGGTTTATGTTGTTTTTTGAGATATCAGTCCATATGTATATGATATAGATGATGATACTATCTTTTGTTGTTGTTTTTTGCATGTGCAGATGTGGCACCTCGCGGGCGGGAGGTGGAGATGTAGAGAGCGTCGGCTCATCAAGAGCCAGAGAGACTACCACATGGAGAGAGACGTCTGTGGGAGGATGCCGCGGGGCGACCAACTGAGCTCGAGAGGGTAGTGAGGAGGCACCGGTTCGATGACCCTGGTGCGGGGCCATCACACCGTCCTCCGACGGTGGCCGGAGTGGATTTTGATGACATACACCATCGTCTGGAGACGGTTTTACAGGATGTGCCTGAGGACATGTGGATGCGCATCAAGGATGAGAGTTTCCTCGGTCCATATTGCGGCAAGCAGCAGTGCTAGCTGCTATGACGAGTGGACGCCTGCCACCGGGGCAGGAGGGTCCTGTGGGTGGACCACCACCACCTGGGGCAGGTGGTGGTGGGCCGCCACCGCCTGAGGGAGGAGCAGGTGGTGGGGCGATAGAGGCACCATGAGTGGTGCTTGATGTATATCTTTTTTTTTGTATATAGGATGGTGAGCCCATGTTTTGTACCAAGGTGCGACATTGGCCTGCAGATACATGTATTTTTGTATGTAAACATTCGAATGGCCTGATGGGATTTTATATATACATGAGTATACATATTTTGAGATTCATCTAGTGTCTACATGTGTTTTTTGCTGATGAGTTTGATGATGTCTATTCTATATATATGATGTGATAGGATTTGTGAGATGTTTATGTATTTGTAGCTTGATGTGATATATGCCAATCTAACACCATGTTATCTATTTGATTTGTTATTTGATTCAATTGTCTTGGAATATGTGTAAATGTAATGGAATCAAAATGTTGAGATAACAACCTAACCTGCAGGTATTTGCGAAAGAGGCATGGATCGCGTACACAGTATACATTGTTGAGCTGGAGAACGACTAGTTGAGAGTCGAGGAAGACGCTAAGGTGACGAATATGATGATGCTGGGCGTCGGCCAGGAGGCCAATGACAGCAGTGTATTCGGCTTGGTTGTTGGTTGCTGACCCCAAACATATGCCGCTTGAATGTAGCATTTCATGTGAGGGGGTGTAGAGAGCCCAAGCAGCCGAAGCGAGATTTTGTGTCCAATGGCTGGCGCCGTCGGTGTAACCAATGTGGTAGGCTGGTGGATGAAGCATCTGTCAATAGCACAAGGGATAGTTTAGACGTGAGGGTAGGAGAAAAAGATTAAAAACACTTAAAAGAAGAAAAAACCTAAAGTAGAAGGACTACGCTTAAGCATAAAATTTCTTGAGATACAACCCGTTGACGGGTTCTTTGAGAGAGAGGCCTTCGGGAGAGGCCAGGATGTATGTGCCTTTGGTGAGGCAATGTTGGATAATGTAAGGGCCATGCCAAAGTGATTCAAATTTGCCCTGGCCGAAGGTATCATGAGCGATATCGTAAGCCAGGAAGAGGTCACCTTCACGGAATGATCGAAGGTTGACATGGCGATCAAAGGTAGCCTTGGATCATTTTTTAGCTGCCTCATTGTTCTGTAAGGAAGATCAACGATATTCATCTAGAGACTCCAAGTTCAGCAAGCGCTTCTCCATTGGAGCAGTGTCAGGTAATAGTTCAATTGCGGTGCGTAAGGTGGGAATTTCGCACTCGATGGGAAG
>SNQJ01S0165651.1:6321-27388 GCA_010110895.2 Picea sitchensis | reverse complement strand
GTTATCCCTAGATATCGGGGATAACAGGTTTCACTTTCCAGGAGATCTAGGAACTAAAAAGTTGCGCTGAGGATGCCAAAGTGATCCTTGAGGAAGGGCGCACTTTTCTAGATGGTTTTGGGACTGAAATTCTTTTTCAATAAAAAGCCCTAATTTGCATGTACGACAATAGTGACGTTTTTCTCTTTCTCTTGTGAAAGATGCTCTCTTCAGTTTAGCTCTGATACCATGTTAAGGTTTAAGCTATTATTAGGTTTCTTTCCATTTCACTAGATAACCATAGCATAAATAAGATCACTAAGAAATACACAATCATAAGAGACACATCATTTATCCTGGGAAACCCTCATGGAGGAGAAAACCCAACAAAAACTTCCTTAATATAGATAGCCAATACAAGGCCAAGAGATAACTCAAACAAATACAGAAAGTCCTCTCCCAAGAATGCGCCTCTCTCTCTCTTCCTTCTTCTCCAACTACAACTCCGAACTTGCGCTTTGATGAACAAGTGAGTGTGTGTCCAAATGAGGCGCTAGCCTCTTTATTTATACAATCTGGCAGGTGTGGACATAGGTGTCTTTTCACTGGCAGGGTTGACTTCTTATTCTGGGTGGTTATAACCACCTTTAATATATTCTGGGGCCAACTTTTCATTCTGCCTATTACAATTAGGGTTTGACCAATTCGCAAAATGAGATTTGGTCATTTACAATACCCGACATGATCAATCCGCAAAGGGGAATTGATCTAATGAATAATACATCAATAATAATTAGAATACTCTTTGCAGTTACAATATTTCAACAGTAAGTAGTAGTACATCAATGATTAATCATTCGAGTATCAACCATCTAGAATCTAGCAATTACAAACTTACAAACCAACATACAAAATTTCTATGTTGCACGGGGACCCGTCCTCCCCAAAAAAAATTGCGTACCCGTTGTTCCCGCGTACTGGGGACCCTTAGGAAACTTACCCAAATTGTTGGGGACTTCATTGGGGACTCGAGGACTTGCTGACAGTCCCCAAGACGTTCCAGACAGATATCAGGGACATTACGAACATATTTCAAGGATGTTCTAGGCAGATTTCAGGGATTTTTTTGGGCAGATTTTGGGGATATTCAAGGCATATATCTTTAGTCTTGACAATCATGGAAATTGATCATTGGACAATAAGATCATTTTTCCCATCCACTATTTTTGTATTTCATTGAATCTAAATCTGTTGTAAAAGTTGTAGCTCAAAACATGGGTTTTGTATGATGGGTTTTGATTTGGGTTTCTGGTGATTTAAATATTGTATTTTCAGCAAACAAGGTTACAACAAACAAAGTTTCCATGTCAAAAAAACAAGAAATGCAACATTTCAAAGGGCTGATCCTTATGGTTATTGTTCTTGTTCTTCTCATTTTTTTGGTCATCTTAGCTTTTACATATTGTACATGGGTTTTCAGGAGTCATTCAATTATAGTGTTTCCACCATCCCAACCTCAAGCATTGTGAAAACAATCAGATAGTAGTGACTTCGATTGGGCACTAAATGTTTGAATAAATTCCTATTCAATCACATTCTTAATCTGAAATATGAATCTAATCTCTTTACAGAACCAAAGTGTTTTATAGTGGTTTTCAACACAACCATAAAACTCTGCAAAACGTATTGAGAAGAGAATCCCTTTTATGTTTTAACATAATCGTCATTAACAAGAAATATGAGTAAGAAAAAATGCTATAGAGACATTTCTCATTTAAGTTTTCTAAAGCTAAACTGCATTTTGCTCTTGTCTAGCATCCAATAATGAAATGTCACTCGACCCTTTTTTAAATTGGTCGAGCTTTTTTAGAATTGGCAAGTGTAAGGGCTGTGCATAATACTGTATAATATAGCTTGATATGCTTACAAGCTTGAAGCAACTACAAATGTTTATGGTGAATTTTAATATTTTTTGATATGTATATATATATATATATATATATATATATACATATTATTGCCGTCCCCAACTTGCCGTTCCCTAAAAAATTTGGGGGTGTGCTCTAGCCGTCCTGGGGACGCGTCCCCCGTCCCGAAAACCAATGCAACATAGCAAATTTGTAAGCCATATAATAGAAAGTAGACCATTATGTTATGGAATGAAATCAGTCATCTAGCAACTGTCAACAATAACATGAGTCATGACCAAATAGTTCTGATTACAAAATAGGCCATCTGCACTGAATTATGAAGATTGAAAGGTCCAAAACAATAAAGTTTAAACCGTGTTAGACTCTAGAGTCTAGTTGCTAAATGCTATGAATCTATCATCTATAGAATGACATGTAAAGTAATGAAAAAGGAGAAACATCAAACAATTATCCCATCCTCCTTCCACCAACACGATTGCCGCGTGTGCCTCCACGTGGTGGTAGTGGAGGAGCCTGAGAAGGATGAAACTCTGCAGAATGTATAGATGAGGATGAAGACCCTACTGCTGGAGTCTTGAACAGGGGGACCAAGGATTGGGTAGTAGCTGGGGGTGGCATCTCGACATGATCATCATCATCAAAAAGATAATTCTTCAATTGCTCTAAAAGCATAACCCCATCCTCCAAATTTTCCTCCTCTGGATGGTTGTCCCAACGCTTCAAGTTTTTATCCTCCTTTGCCTCCTCACAGTAATGGGACAACAATCGCAAGTTGTAATGAACATAAACCAAGCTCTCTGCCCGGCCTGCATTCAACCTATTTCTTTTGACGTTGTGGATGAAATTGTAGGTGCTCAAACACCTCTCTGCAGAAGAAGTGTTCACCACCTGTGAAAGCACCCGTGTTGCCAAACGTTGGAGCTGTGGGGTGCCACTGCCATAAATGTTCCACCACACAAGAGAACTCAAATTCCCTCGATCTCTTACTGCATGGTTGGTCCCAAAGGCACCTTGGCCAAGCATGTACTGGCTCAATTTTTGTTGTATCTTGTCACACTCCTCGTTTGGGACCAATTTGTCTAATGCTTTCATATAACCTGCAACAATTATAATTTATTATAAATAGAAATGAATTATGAATATAAACCATAAGTACAAAATTGAAATGAACATAAACCATAAGTAGAAAATTGAAATGAACATAAACCATAAGTAGAAATTGTTTGAAAAAAATTCTATTTGCTTGAACCTCTGGATCTTGGTGTGGTTTTTTCTTGGTTCCACCACCAGGTGTTGGTGTTGAAAGCCATGATACATGATAGTATTTCAGTGTTATCACGTATGCTAAGGCATGTAGTGGAATATTTAGCATTTCTCACTGTTTTTCCACTTCTACACGAATAAGGTTATACATGTTGACATCTCTAAGCTCAACAATGTCTTTAATCGGCCCTAGCATGCTATCCATTTGCTCATACACCTCCCCAATGATTGGCCAATCTGAATCTGAAAACTTGATCATGTTATAAATTGGCTTGGTGAATTGCAAAACATACTGAACCTGTGACCAAAATTGACTGTCAAGCATTGTGTTCTGGACTGTTAATGCACCTTCTTTATCACTGCTCAAATCATCCCATTCATCACTCATCACCATAACAGCCAAAGCTTCTCTCACCTTCAATAGGCGCCTAAAAGTGAGGTAATAGCTAGCAAATCTAGTTGGTTCAATCTTAAGTATCTGCAACCTAGAGTAAGTGCTATAGAAGTAATTGACCCTTGTATGCGGTATTATATTTGATGACTTGCTTCCCTCTCTTGTACAAGCCAGTTAATCCATCCACATTCTTTATGTTTGTGTATCATGCATTAAAATGTTCAAGGTGTGCACCAAACACCGAGACCAAAATATGTGTGGATGAAATCACTCAATGATTTTACCTGCTCCTTACAATTTGCTGCATTATTAGCAGATCACGGAATAACTAAGCCGATTGTTTTAAATAAGAGCTCTGAAATGTTTTGAAGTTGCACTTATTGAAGATCAGTCATGTGCTGCAAGAAACACCAAGAACATTGATAAAATGTTAGAAACCAACATTTGATAAATGTTGGTTTCTAATACTTGTTCAACCGTTCGATACAATGTATACCCCAACGCCAGACCATTCATTTGTAAACCGTGGAAAATGGCTTGAATTTTTAACTTTTCCCTGTCAAGTAACACGGTTCTAGCTTTCTCATAGGTGGGGCTCTTGTATCCTTTAGGGGATTTTTTGATTGATGGCCCTCACCATGTCATGCCAATAGGGGGAGTGAAACACATTGAATGGGACACCACAAGCATAAGAAACCGTGCCTTTTGCATCCACCTCATCCCCACTCCAATATCAAGAAATCTCCTATTGTTCTTCTAGATGTAGAGGTTGTAGAGCCACGAGGACATGGAGATGTGCCACCAAATCTAAATGAGACATCATCAGCCAGTTGAAGCTTTTTTTTTTTTTACCATGCTTTCTTTTTGCAGCTTCCTCTAGCTTTATGTATATTTGTCTGTTCTTTGGATTATATTTAGGGAAAACATTACAACTAAAGGGCCTTGTCATCACTCTCCATTATACCACAAGATGCCTCCTCACACGAATTTATATGGCTTGGTATAGGTTTTCCTTGATGATGACAATCTGCGGGGAACAAAAAAAATTTAATGGTTCACCACACCTCTCCCCACGTCAAGTTTTGTCACAAATTTCCATAAGGGTGTCAATGAAGTTTTCCCACCTTCATTGTCCTCTTCAGTGCTCTCTTCATCCTCTTCAAACCCTCCCTTCATCTTCAAACCCTCCCTCATCCTCACATTCTCTTCTTTCCCTTTGATGCCTAGTCCCAGATAAGACCATGAGGAACCAAAAATGGAATGATAAATAAAGAAATATCGTTTCCTCAAGCTTTAGATGAACAACATGCAATAAAATGAGGAGAAGGAATGGGAAAGAGTAGGAGAGGAGGGAAAAAACCATAAACAAATTTAGCCCAAGGAAATGAGAGAGTTGGGGTTTGGGCTTACTCTTTAGCTCTCTAACTATTTTGAAGTTGAAAGTTGAGATAGGTAGTTTGCCTTTGTTAGCCTCCAAGCTCCTCTTTGTTCTCTCCTTCAAGCTCCTTTTTGCTCTTCCAAGCTTTCCTTTGCTCTCTCATCCAAGCTCAAGATGAAACCTGAATATAGAAACAATGAGAGTAAGGAGGGAAAATATCAACTTGTCCCTCCTCACTTTCCCCTAACCCCTCCTAACCACACCCCTCTAAACTCAGCTCAAAATTAAAAAAAATGGTAATTTCTTTCTTTTAGCGTGGAAGCGTCACGGGCCCTCATTGAAGCATGGCAAAGCATTGAGGAATCGAGGCTTGGTGGGCTTCGGAAATCAGGGCAACGGATTTGAGCTTCGCTCAGTCTAACTACTCCATCTTGGCGGGGAGCATTTTACCCTGTGTGACTTCCGAAATCGAGGCTAGCTTCGATTCGGAACCTATTTCCAGAAGCTGTTCATGAATGAACAGCAAGCGGGGTTTGAGGAGTGGAGAGGAAGGTGGGAGTGCTTAAACAACTGTTCTAGATGCATAATGAAGAAGGTACCTACATGCAATTGCAGGAATCAAACTTGTCTAAATTATCTTCATTTCTCTTTTTATAGCACTTGCCCCCAAATACTTTGAAGTATTTGTTTGACTGTAGCTAGTATACCTTTCCATAATTCACAAGGTGTCTTCTTTGCTATTCACTTTAATTTTCCTCTAATAATATTCCAAAATGTAGACTGTTGTGCTAACTTCTTCTCTCCAAAATGTGTATGATAGTTTGGCTTCATTCCATTATCATTGTTCTAGCCATTTTTTGTGCAGTTATGTTCTTCCTTTCTACAACTCCATTTTTTTTTTTTTTCTATAAACACAAAAAATGTTTCTTGATTCTTTGATTCTCATAGAATTCATCAAATTCATAAGAGCTAAACTCACCTCCTTTGGTGATCTTAAACACTTGATTTTAGATCAATGTAGATTTCTCAACTAGGGATTTAAGAAGCTTTAAAACTTCTCAAATGCTTGGTTACTATTTTAAAATGTAACCCATTCATTTTGTGTAATCATCAATAAATAGAAAAAAACTCGACTTTTAAAGTTTGTGTTCTTAGCGGCTCACTTGAAGATACGTGATAATACAAGTTCCAATGGCTTTGTTGTTGATTACTCTGTTTTGAAACTAACTCTCATCTACTTCATGTGATGACATGGCTTGCAAATAGTGTTTGTAGGTTTTGAGATCCTTGACATATCTATTACTTCTTATGTCTTGCTGAGTTTTACTAGATTGTCAAAATTTATATGACCCATCCTTCTAATACCCTGCTGAGCTTTTGTTTACTTGTCCCATACAACATTTCTCTTGTGACTTCGTAGGCAGTATACATTACTTTCAGTTATATTTTCATTTCCACTAATCTTTTGAACCTACTTTCCTTATCTTACATCCTTTAGAATGAAATGTGAGGGTTGCAAAGCATTAAAGTTTACACTTTATTATTAGGTTACTTTTCATTTACTATAGATAACAATAGCATAGATAGGATCCAGAGAGAAACACAATCCTGAAGGTACACAAGCATTTATAGGAAACCATAGAGGGGAAGAAAATTGACAAAGCTTCCTTAATATAGATAGCCAATACAATGAACCAAGCAATACAAAAATTCCTCGAGGAGGATCGCCTCTCTCTCTTCCTTCTTTACGGCTTATTTAGTAGCTGAGCTTCCTTCAATACTTGCCTAGATGGTGAGATGAGTGTATCCTAAATGAAGTTAGCCTCTCTTATTTACTCTAATTAAACGCGTGTGGAAGTGTCTCTTCCTTTAGCGGGGTAACTATTCTTCTGGTGGTTGCCTGCTTTAATATGGGGCCTGTTTGGCCATGATACGGGGCCAACTTCTTATGCTGCCTATTACAATTAGGGTTTGACCAATCCATAAAGGGGATTTGAGGGTCTGTTTGTCTGACATGATCAATCAACAAAAAGGGGATTGATCTTAATCAATAATAAATATATATTTTATCTTTATCCACAAAGAGGAGGGATAAGAATATTCTTCTTGATTACACAATATTTTAGCAGTAACCTTGACCACACACATTTGGTGACATAAAGATTGTGTTTTAATATCAACATACAAGATATTACGTGTTTTGGTCTTTCCATCATCAGGACTATGATGCCTTTTCAACTATCTTTCTGAGGGCTTATTGTATCCCCAAAGGTAGCTTGTTATCCTTGATTTCTAGGGATAACTAGGAGATCATGTCTGAGGGCCCACGGGTCCTAGACATGGAGTCTTAGAAGGCGGGATTGACACGGGCATGGCCACAGGAGGGGCCAATGCTGCTTTCATCAGTTCATCAGCCCGGCCTTAGCAGCATTACATCACCATCGGCTGGTCTTGTGTGTGGGAGAGGCTCTTGCTCCATGGGGTAATTGGTCCAAGTATCATGGTATGTGTCACTTTTGATAATTATAACCTTTGGATATATGCATACGACTCCTTTTGTCTTTGGTATTTGCTTGGATCTTACATTATTGCACTTGACCATGATTGGGAGATTAATGAGGTGTCCTAGCAAGCCCTATACCCGTGGGTTTAGTTTATAGGAGTTTAAGAGAGCCATGGAAAAAAGCTCCTCAGCTGTTTGTCCCATTCCCTTTGTCCGGGTATTGGGTTGACCCATTTGTAGGATTTGCACCTTATCTTGTGGGAGAAGGGGCTAAAGACTGACATTAAGCGGCAATTGAAGATAAAGCCACAAATAAAACCTCAGGATACTTCTTCGCCTAGGGATCCCAGAGAGGCAATAAAAGGCCTCTCAGTAGAAACAAGAGGGACCTGGAAAGTAATAAACAAGACCTAGCCAAGAGGGATGGGGGTCTCATCACCCGAAACCCGACCTAATGGGTTCCTTGGATTTACCTAATGAGTATTACATTGCCATTATTTGGATTTACTGCAGCTAGAGCGGTGACCTTTAGTTTGCATAGCCAGGGAAGGAGTCTCATCACGGAGCCAACTTCTACATCTCTGTGAAGATACTTGTAGGTGACTCTGCTGGCCGACTCACAGTCCACTTGTACTGAGGCGGTGTCCCTGCAGTTAGACCTTGAATAAAAGAAAAGAGAAGAAAAACAAATGAGAAAGAATAAAAAGGCAAAAGAGCGGGCTTGGAAGAATTTAGAGCTCTTGGCTTGAATTTAAACAACCTTCTACAAGGCACCACAAGTAATATCGGCCCATCCACGACTCTCACTCTGCAGGTAATATGCGGACATCCTTTAATACATCTACCTCATTTTACATTGCTGGATGAAACCCACATTGGTCTATATCTCTTTGCTTTATGATTCTAATTTCACTTTGACTTAGGAGTTTTAGATCAAAAGTGAAATATGTCACTAAGTCATAAAAGAGGTGACAATTGAATTCCTGATAATGGGTGAATTTATAGACATAAAACAACTAAGGAGAGTGGGTTTCCTTAAGTGAGATTATTGAACTGATCACCCATTGATTAGACTTGGCTAAGATCTAATCTAGGCCATTGATCTTTAGGGTTGGCATGAGGAGGGCTAAAGGAGGGGTAAAGGAGCCATTTTGGGAGACTCATTCTTCACTTGAGACTTGTGAGGGAGAGAAGGGGGGCACCTTGAGGGAGGGAGAGGGGCGCACTTCATGAGGGTTTGAGCCCAAAAAACCTTTGAGGGTTTGAGAGAGAAACTCTTGGAGCTTGGAGCTTGCATGGTGGGATTCATCATAGACCTTAAGCTGCCTAATGAGAACATTTTTATGGAGGCATCTTGGGAGGAGGCGCACTTGAACAGGATGCTCACCGGGAGAGGAGGTCTTGTCAGATCAGGACGAGGTCTGATGCATAGACAGGAGGGAGGGCTCATGCTGTAGTGTGAAGATATCCAACTTGTCTCAGTTTATTTGTTTGTGATCATTTACGCTAGGAGGCATGGGTTGAGATGTTGTGACTACACAGTGAGATCACATGGAGGATTTGAGCTCGGCGAGCAGGTTTCTATGGAAGGCTGACCACAGGAGGGACATTCTTTGTGGAGGATTTCTTCATTGGACTCTGAATGAGCTTAGGAGCCTCAGTTGATTGAGGAGGGCAACAAAAGGAAGAGGCGCACCCGCAGTTTTGGGCACTTCTCTTCTGGTTCTTGTTGCAAGACTCGTGAGAAGCTTACTGCTATGTATATGAGTTCCATTGTATTTCATTACTTGTTGTATCTCTTGCTTTTATCACAATTATATGAACATATATCCCAAACTGGTTTTTCAAGAGTTTATCCAGTCATATTGACAAAAGAAATACACATGTCAGAATTGCCATGTTTAGAAGTGTAGATCAACATTTTTAAAGTTCCAAGATCTAGAGGTAGTGTTATACTGTTTTTAAGTTATATTGCATGTGCTAATTTTGGGTTACAAAAACACTTGCAAAGGGCACCTTAAAAGAGCATAACCATAAAACATTGAAGGCGAAGTGGGATGGTACACATTTCTTTGTCTCAGAAACAACAAAAGACTGACCATGCAGGTTGAAACTTAGAAACCATACTAAGGTCAAGAATGAGGACAACCCAGATGGCGACTCATAGGACCTAATTTCGAAAAAACCCTTGGAAACTTTCTTTTCCTTATGAATTTTTAGCCCAATAGGGTGTCTTGTCCTTTTCTCAGCCTTGTATTGTAGGTTTTGTAGCGTCTTTGAGCTATTGAATGATATATCGGGGTTTTATGCATATGTTTGATAATAATGATGGCAGAGTAGAATGTGATTAACATTACTATGATCTATGTGACTAATGAGCCCATGGAAAGCAAAGTTTTTGATAATCTTTGAGGACCATGCAGCCAGTTGGGTACCATTTGGATGCAGTACACATGGGGAGATGATTAGTTGACCCGGACCTCCATGTGGGGCCATGGGAATTTGAAGAGCCCATCGGATAGTCGTGAGACCATCGGAGAGGCGAGAGACAAGGCGATGTTTTGGCCCAGAAATTTTACCTTTGGAGAAGAGTGGGCGTTTCACGAGCTTTACTTTGGCGAGCAGACCTGGGGAATGACCCTTTTAGGTGGAATGTTGACCTTGGAAAGTGTTAGTCCTAATGCACACTTGCTGGCGTGAGCTAAGTCCTGCTCACTTAGTGTGCCCTGAGGAACTACAATGTCTAAGTTCCTGCCCACGCTGTCACCTTGGCGGGAACTTCTTCCTTCTAGGCTTACCACTAGGGAAGCCAAGGGGAGTAGTCCCTAGTTGCTGAGTTAATTTTAAGTTAAATGTTCTAGAAGTTAATTTCAATTGATTAGAGGCTAGAGGGGGAAAAAAGGCCCTAGGATGACAGCGGTAATGCAAGTGCAAGTCTAGTCTAAATGTGAGAGCTGACCCTTTCCCTAAGTCAACTAGAGACTAGTGCCTAAGGTTGGGCAAGGGGGTCAACTACGTTTTGGGGTGGTTCAATTACAAGAGTGTTACAAGTAAATCAAACTAAATTACCCCAAACCAAGGTTAGAATTATACAAAGGAATGATTAAGTGTGATCAAGTTTACAAGTTATCAATATACATCAACTAGATACAGGATTACAAATGTGCAAGATATACAACAGATATAAACAAGTCACACCCTAAGCCAAGCATGCACCAAATGGCACCTCCCTTGGGTGCAACTGTGACAGAAGTAACCATAAAGCACTCAAGGATCAGAGTAGTGATGCCTCCCCAAGTGGGATACTCAATCCTTACTTTATCCACTACAATAATTGATTAATAAGATATATCAATGATAATAAATCAATATGTCACTTCAGATGAAAGATAAAGACAATTGGTGCAAGTGAAAAGATATAGCAATGAAATTATCACAAGTGTGTTGGCCTATCAATACATCTACTTCCCAAACATGCATACAATGCTTGATCTATGCAACTGAGGTAATTTCTTAAGTATTTTAGATTCCACCCCTAACTAGATGTGTGTCTTGTTCCTAACTTCACCGAAAGAATGGCACTTGGGGTGCTCAGATAGGGGCCTCTGAGGTCCCAGATCCTAACTCAAGGTCGGCCAGAGTGCATGCTGGAAATGAAGTAGTGGGAGGGGGATCTCACTTGAAGAGAATCTGGGGCCGGTCCCATGCACTTCCCAATTTGTCCCTCTTACCCGTTTTAGATGGGTAAAAGAGTTGTCAAAGGAACCCTAAAATTGTTGCTTCAGTGTTATTTAGGACCTCGGTGGAGTCTTTACAAGTGTGTTAGATTGTATTTTAACAAGTTTAGACACTTTTATTTTTAGTGATTTGGCTAATGGCCGTGAGCAAAAGTTATCCAAGCGAGGTGGCAGAAAATAAGGTGCCACCACCATCAACATGTAAAGAAGTAGATCAATAGATAGCACAATGAACACAACTAGGTAAGCATCACATGAAAGGATTATACAAGATATTGAAATATGGAACCATAAGCCATTCACATGTGATATGCCAACAATAGAAATGAGAGATTAAACTTTAAAAGCACTTAGATGTTTGAACCATTAGCATGATGATGTGATATGCTTGCAATATTTTAAGATGTGTATGAGCTTGAAAGATAAATAAAACTATGAGCTAAGGTCTTAAACCATTCACATTAAACCATAAGTATCCTTATGTGTGTGTGCCAAAGTGTGATAAATAAGGTAGTAGTGAGCACTAAAACCATGAACATATGTGGTGTCAAACAAAATATAATGTGTGCAATGTGCCAAAGGAAATGCACTAGGCCGTAAGGTTGAATGACTTAAAATGAATACTTGAAATGTGTTAAGTGTGATAGCTTAAAGATTAATTAGTTATAGCATGAGCGTAAGTTTTAAACTATCACATCCAAAAACATGAACAAGATTATCACATGTATATCAAAGTGTGTGGCAGAGACCCTAGAGGGCTGTGAGCATTTGTACCATTAGCATGTGAAGGATTAAAACCAAACTTATATGTGTTAATATACTAGGCCGTGAGCATTAGGAGGTGGTAGGCAGTAACAAACTAGTAGTGAGGGCTAAGCGTGAAACCAAAGAGAGTGGACGTGAGCCCAAGGAGGCTGGTAGAGTGAGCAAAAGAGGCTCACAAAGACCCTAGGCTGTGAGCTAAAAGTAGCTAGGCCATGAGGACTACTAAAATAGATATAACACTTGATTATTATCACATTAAAATGCTTGCTAAGTTAGGAGAATAAAAGCTTCAAAATAACCATGAACTTAGCAAATAAAATGAGATCTAGAAAGCTACCACTTCACTTCATATGAAACCAAAGACTAGCTAAACAACTTGAAGATATGAGATCTAACACATGTAATCACATTCAAGCTATCTAACTCTAAACCATGAGATATAAGAGCATATGAAGTATAAGAAGAGAGACTAAGCTTGTAAATGAAAGATTAACCAAGAGATGATCAATTTCTAAGCTAGAGAAACACCTCAAGTTTGTTACTTAAACAGGGCGATTTTGGGGATGGCTCCCCAAGGTCTTGCGACAGAGTGAGAGTTAATACCTACCAAGATAAACTTGTATAGAAAAGGGGGGCTTTGAGTCTGATGTCCTCCACATACATGGAGAGACTAGGCATTTGTTAGCCTACCCTCCTCCTCAGGCAAGAACTATTTTAGTAATGCTAACAAACATTATTAGATTGATTTTTATATAACAAATAAAAGAATGAAATACAAGTTAATCTAAGTTATATGGACAAGAATAATTACCCTAAGTTAGATTGATTTATGAGCTCAAAATGACTTAGAAAACTTCATAAATTTAGAGAAAAGAGGTAGGGAAGAGGAGAGATGTTACCCAAACCAAGAATGTTGAGTTTGGAAGCCTCCTAGGTGTTGTATCAGCGACATATACCTTCAATATATGTCGCTGTCCTACAAAAAACAACAAGCAAAAGCTTGCTGGAAATGCTACTGAAAACACCAAGAAAGTTCTGAAATTTTACGTGTATACCTGAAAATTTCCAGCAAATAAATATGATAGATAAATGATATTTTTTGACCTTTCTAAAGCTAAGATGTCAGCTGAAAATCAAATGGAAATGGCTGCAGAAAAAGTATGTAGTAAGGAAAGAGATTTGGAGTGTAGGAGAGGAGTCTCAAGAGGTAGACTCCTCCGAGATGCTATCCCAAATTGAAACCCTTGAAGTGACTGCAAAAGCTTAGGTGAAACATATACACAACATACAAATAGATAGATATCTTAGAATCCCAACCCAAAAGCGAAACTACTTGCAAATCCTAGGTTATCCAAAATAATCCTTAGAACTAGGTGAAATTACTCTTTAACTAGCTCACCTAGAGAAGCAAAATACTTTACTCAAGATCTATTCACTATGAATATACCAACAAAAGTAAACAACATCACCTCATGTGTAGACAGAAGAATACTAAAAAATGCACTATATATCCTCCAAATCTTTTTCTCATTAACCAAAATAGTGACAATGGGATGGATGTAGGAATGCTTGAGCAAAGAGATGGGAATGAGAAAAATTCCAGCATAATAGTGTTAGCACACAGATTGGTGAAGAAAAGAGTGAGAAAGGGTTGTATTGCATACCCCTAGAGGCGAAAGGAAGTGACTTGGATGAGCTCAAGTGTCAAATCAATAGCTAGAGATCAAATCCCAAGAGAGGGGGCGCCCTACTTAGGGTTTGAGCTTTGGAATGATGAGAGGATGAGGTGGAAGGGTTGGATAGAGGTTTATCCATCCAAGAAGAGCATGGGCATTTGAGGGGGACCCACATGCTTGAAATAACAAGTGGGGTGAGTTTGGGTGAGTTCCAACGATTTACCATCAAGGAGAGAAACACCATAGAAGAGGGCGTGGGGTTTGGGGTGAGTTTAGCTAGGTAAAGGGTTAGGGTTTGTGAGTTTAGGGTTTTGGTTAGTCTAGAGGGGCGCTCCACATGTGTGGATGCCCCACTCCAAGTTTCAAGGAGTGAATCAAGGAGTTGGTTAGTCAATGGGTCGTTTTTTCCCCTTAGGGGCAAAGGGAAAAAAGGGGTGAAAAAGTGAATTAATAATAGGTTGAATTAAGTTGGGAGAAAGGTTAGGATGGGTTTGGGTAGGTGGGGAGGGTCTAACTTGCTCATTGCCATATTAACATCCCTCCACTAACTCAAAATTACAATGTTTCACTGATATTCTAATAATATCATCTGAGCAATTAAAATTCTTTGTTTTGCCCTAAGCTGACTCTGAGTGGACTAAGACGTAGTTAACTTAGGTAAAATTTGAAACTTAGTCCATGGGTGTAGGGAGTGCTAATCCATTTTGAGCACTAGTACTATCTTTCTCCCAAAGATGAAGTTTTTTACAATGTTTAGCTCAAAAATAATGAATTAATTAAATTTTTAAAATTTAATTAATTAAAAACATATCTAGACTCGATGGAATCCCACAAAACTTTGAGAGATGTCATACATGGTCATTCCCACAATAATCCTACAAGTTTACTCATTGTACGTGATCATCAGGCGCCTTCCACCACTTTGGAGGAAGTCGATGGAGGGAAAAAACTCAAGGGAAATTGATAAAGCTGGTTAGGCAAAATTAATAACCCAAGGATAAAAAAACCCTCAGTGAAAGGAACTCTCCTGATGACACATCCAAGGTACTTGACCTAACTTCTGTATGGAGACATTATTACATTATAGACCCACTCAGGGGTGCGGAAACTCCGTTTACAAAATTTAAGTGGGGTATCAGATACCCATTAGAACCATTTATGTCTTCAACATAGATAATACTTCATGATACATGAGTTGAACCACATCTTTGAGCAGTGGTCAAACGAGAGGCTGAGCGTCCCCATCCTTGCCTTGGCATTAAATTGACTGGTGGGTCATTCTTGGAAGCGGTAGGCGTGATGGCTTTATGTGGCATGTTGGAGAATGCCCGTTTTCTCTGGATGCATGTCTCATTTTCCCTAGAAGGTGCTAGTGCCTCCCTTGAAGGGGGCTTTTACCTTTATTCTGACTGGGTTAGGGTTTTGGATTTGACAATTTAATGTAAAAAGCAGTATGATTTTGGTTTAAAGCTTTGTCGGCTAATTTTTATGACCAAAATTTAATTAAGGTCATTGATGATCTATATATTGAGGAGGTTTAGCCTCATTTTGACATAACAGCACTCACTCTCCTAGTGAGATCTGATTTTATTGCCCTACTTGGGTATTTCTTCTCTCTTTAAGTGAAACCTTGTTGAAGGAGGGCATTTCTTAGCATTTTGGCATTTCTCTTGGAAGGTTTACAACTAGGGTTTGCAATGCTATTTCAGCATGATATGTAAGTCTTTCTGCAAGAATTCTTGATTGAATGGTTGTAGTCTTATATTCTTGCATTTTTTTTTTTTTTTTTTTTTTTTATTTTAAAACCCTAGGGGACAAACAAACACACAGAGTAGGTCGTTGTCTCATGTCCCCTAAAAGAGAGATATTACGACAAAAGTGAAGGAAGGAAGGAAGAGCCTAGCCATTTATACACTCTTATTGCTTCTTCCCATTGCGCTAGGCATACCTTCTGGGTGAGAAGGAGGAGGCGTCAGACCTAGGTTGTCTACACCTAGTGTCGTCCATCTTCTAGGGTTTGAGTGATAGAGCCTTGTTTTGCAAGTAACACTCTCCTCACCCGCAGGTCTGCTGGGTGTCTTGATTTATATTTTGTGCTAGCCTTTTTGCCAAGTTAAAACCTAAGGAAGGAGGAAAGAACGAGGCCTTGCCTTTAGCAACATTAGGTGAGCCTTTTTCCCACAGGGTTTGTTTTGGGGCTGTGACACTAGAACCTTCCCTCTAGGTCGCCTTTTTCAGCCCCAACCTTTGCATCCTCCATTAATTTGACTCCACGTTACGCCAGGCATTGATCTTAGGCCTCTAACGTTGAAGTGATAGTGGTTAAACAAACTCTCAAAATATTTGCTAAATTGAAACCCTAACTAACTACTAACCCTAATAGGGTTGACATCATCCTTGGTTATTACATCTTGATGCAACAAGTTCTTTTTATAGGCAAGTAGATGATGGTTTAAAGCATTTTATTGAATAAAGGGATTGATTGGACACCAGCGGTGCTACATCATCTTGGTATTTATTGATGAATTGATATTATTTCATTTGTTGTATTAATAAACATTTATCTCGTCGATATCTATTGCTTATACATTGATATCGGATAGTAATATGAAGTACTAACCCTTTGAATCATAGCCTACATGTATTAGTGGCATTTGCTTTATTCGAGGCGGGTGTTCTCATTTGAGCTACACTTCATTATTGGGCTGTTTAGTCGGACTATGTCTGCTCTTGAGTGAGTGACACATGTGAGAGAGGGAATTTCACTTTGACCTTTATACCTTAGCCTCTTTAAACCCCCAGGTCACCAGGGGACATCTCCCCTTGGGCTAACCTCCCTAAAGAGAGAAAGAACCTCCCCATGGGAGTGACATTAGGTGGGGTAGGTTCATGTTACATGATTTGGCCTCTATCTTCTAGACTTTTGACCTAGCTACAAACTATGCGATAACATTAACATCACTATCTTTTTCTTCCTTTAGGGTGAAAATTTTGTTTTGATTCCATGTCGATGTTTTGAACATCTAGTATCAATGTACCATTGGCTTCCTTTATCTTTAGCATACATTGCAAGTCCACATTCTTCCTTCTTTGGTTCTTCTTGCTTCTTGTTCTACACCTTTGTGTATTCTTTTCTATGATTGGTAAGAACATCACGGACTATCTGCTCTTGGTGGTGACCTGTGAAGAGGGAATTTCACTTTGACCTTTATACCTTAGCCTCTTCAAAACTCCAGGTTACCGGGGACATCTCCCTTGGGCCTAACCTCCCTAAAGAGAAAGAACCTCCCCATCGGGGTGACATTGGGTGGGGTAGGTTCCTGTTACGCCAGTTTGGCCTCTATCTTCTAGACTTTTGACCTAGCTACAAACTATGCGATAACATTAACATCACTATCTTTTTCTTCCTTTAGGGTGAGAAATTTGTTTTGATTCCATGTCATGTGTTTTGAACATCCACTATCAATGTACCATTGGCTTCCTTTATCTTTAGCATACATTGCAAGTCCACATTCTTCCTTCTTTGGTTCTTCTTGCTTCTTCTTCTACACCTTTGTGTATTCTTCTCTATGATTGGTAAGAACATCTTCTTCCCTATTTTGTTTAGGAGACTTTATTATGCTGCTTCTATAGTCACGTGCTATGTGCCCATAGTTATTGCACTTATAACATTCAATATTGTAATCAAGTAGGGGAGCAAATGAATTGTAGTTTCTATTAACAAACCCATGAGAGCTTCTGGTTTTGTTACTCACATAATCATTCTTTGTGGTCTTATAAGAACCTCTATTTCTATCTCTCACATGATTACTTCTTGCATAAGCTCTACAATCTATTTCTTTATGACCATAATTATTGCAATAAAAACAATAGCCAAGAAAGAGATTTTGGTACCAGGTTGTGAAAGGTCTTCTTGGTGGAACAACTCGGTTGTGAAAGGTCTTCTTGGTGGAACAACTCTTCTGAACTCATTCTTGTTGTTCTTATGAGAAGATTTAAGTTTCTACTGGTCATCATTTCCTTTCCTGCTATTGTTTTTATTGTTGATAGAGCCTTTGAGAATATGAGCATAGCTTTTAGGCTTTTTTTCATTTTCCTTTTATGATGGCTTTGTGACCTTAGTGCTTTCATCTCCCTTGGGTGTCTTTTGTTTTTCATCATAGCCAAGGCCTGTTTTGATGAATGGTGACCTTTGGCTACTGAGAATATTATCTAAGTTTTCATTACTTTTTCCAAACTTCAAGTTTCTACTCAACTTATTAGTTGTTTTCTCTAGTTCCTTTCTTAAAGAAATGAATTCAGCCTCTAGCTTCTCGCAATTTTCTTCCTTCTCTTTTAGTTGGCTTCTCACCACTTATTCTATCCTTTTTGCCTCTTCTAGTTGAGTCTTCAGGATCATAACATTTTTTTCTGTTTCATCAAGATCATGATCCTTCTTTTCATATTTATGCAGTTTCTCTTTTTGTTTTTTATTCTTTCTCCTGAGTCTGTCTATTTCTTATAAGGCACTAACGAGTTTTGCTTCAAGATTCACTTCCCCATGAATGTCTTCTTCTTCTTCTGAATCTGATATTTCTTTCTGATTGTCTTCATTTTCTGTATCAGTAGACTTTGTATCCATGGCCATGAAGAAGAATTCTTCTTGACTGGCCATGTGTTCTCCCGAGATCTTCCTTCCAACAGTTAGGTTGTTTCCAAAGGAACCTGCGCTGATACCAATTGTTGAACTTATGCTTATATTGAGAGGGGTGGTGGTGAATCAATATAAGATTCTTTTTACTTTAGATGAACATTCATCAATCATTCATTAACAGTAAATGCATATAAATTCAAATCACAGTACACGGAGTTTAATTTGGAAACCCTTGACGGAGAAAACCACAATAACTTATTTTTATAAATGTCTGTAGACATCAACCCACTGTTACAAAACTTGTAGGCACCAACCTACTAGAGACACCGATCTCTTCAACTGAGCACCAACTCAGCAGGAAATTGTGTAGAAACGAACCTACTTGAGACACCAATCTCTTCAGTTGAGCACCAACTCAGTAAGACCTATATAGGCACCAATCCAAGATCTTCATACACATAGTACTTTTGACTTCCCCTACATGCTTCATACTTCATGCATTTCACAACATCATCATACCCTTAATTTTCATACTCCAGTGCCTCTCCTTGCTTCATACCCTAGACATAGCTTCAAACCCTAGTCAGATTTATCCTTTATGCCCTAGCGAACCTCATAAAATTATTCCCAGAATATAATTCCATACTGTAGCATCACAACCTCAAAACAACTCACTTTGTAGCATCACAGACCTTGGTCCTTCATGGTGCATCCTTAAATCTCCAAGAAAACTCCTCTTGCGCAACTTTAGACCCCAAGAATACTCCCTAGCTCCTCTTGCGCACCTCAAATCTCTTATGTGCATTTGTACTTGCTCTTCTTGCTTGGATACTCTTCAAATGTTCACATCTATCCTGTATTTATAGTGTTTATGTGTTCAATTATGGAGCAGACTTGTAAAACTGGCTAGACCAACCTGTACTTTCTAGCTGGGTTGATCTGACATAATCTTTCATATCTCCTCATTCCTACGTAGCTAAACAAAGTTCCATATACCATTGGAAAGGTCTCAAAATAAGCTTTTCAACCATATATCCTATGCTCCCATTTGAGCTAGGTCTGTAGAGTAAAAAGGCCTTCAAAGATAGGGTATCCAAACTAAGCATAAAAAATCCAAAACCAATATTTCCAACAATCTCTATCTTGCAATCTTTATCTTGGACATCTGTAGTCTCCCCCTGTCTTTGACATCAATGACAACAATATTTCCAACACCACCACCACTAGAGAAGTACAACTGCACTTAAAATCATCCATAAACAAAATCCATAAGATCAAGTGAGACCACTTACTCAAGAAATTGATTCATCTTCAAAACCCTAGCCAAGAGCATCCATGAAATTTGAAAGACAATCCACAAGACATCATCCTGAGAAGTCGCTCTAGTTATCCATCCATAGCAAATATAGAAGAGAAAAAGTAGACAAGTAATGTTCTCCACAAGTTCTAACAAAGATTCACAAATGAGAAGTGCTTCTCCATTTGTATGAGAGATCTAGCACCATTCTCATTATAATAATAATATTTTCCTAGCTTTACCCTAAGAAAATATAAAAATGACCTTTATCTCTTTACAAGCCCTAGAGATAAGGTAAAAATATATAAAATATCCATGATACAAGAGTGGATGAGTCAAAAGACCCCCAAAGATGCTCCCCAAATCAAGTAAACTCTCCTCAAGCGCCAAGTCATCCTCCTCAACATGTGGAGCATATTCCTAAAAGGTGGAACGACCTCCTCAAAAGGTGTCCCACGAGTGGTAAAAAATTCGGCAATAATCTTCTCGTGATAGATTTTAAAAGCACCATAACTATGTCAATTTTTAGTCGAACTTATATTATGACCACATTTTGGAAATCCCGTGGCCATTCTACATCTTAATGGAATTGATCTGGAGGAATTCTAGGCATTCTATCAAAAGATAACTGCTTCTAAATTTGGTCACCCTCAAAATATGTGAAAAGGCATGTGAAGGGGCTCAAAAGTGAACATTCCCTCCAAAGGGTGCAATGTTTCATCCAAGAGGTGCAACGTCCTCTCCCAAAGGGTGCAACGATCTCAAAAGCAGCCCAACAACCTCATAAGAAGTGGGACCACCTCCATCAAGTGTGCAAGGGGCCTCCTCAACATTCTCCAAAGGAACAAGGCTCAATCCAAGTCATATCCATGTTGGGTACATTGTCCAAAGTAAGGTGCAAGTGACCCAATGTAACCATCAATCCGGGGGCATGTACACAAGTCCAATACAACATAAGAAGTGAGTCATGTCAAATGTAAATTCCATTAGGTAGATCACATTAAGCATCATCTTCAAACTTTACAATAACTCATAGAATTCATACAATTTGCCAAGTTTAGGTATGGAAGGGTTATCATTTGTCCCTATTACATGTGCTAGTACCCAGGAGGAGAAGTGTTTCCCAAGAAACCCATCAAGGAGCAGGCGTGATGATAGATGGTATGGTGTGGGGTTTAACTTCATTAGTGTCATGGATAGTCATGTGAGGTTATGTAAGATATTTATCCATATGAGCACCTTTGTAATGAGGGAGCACTTATGCAATGCGTTTCCCTTTCCTCGACATTGTGTCTTTCCAAATCCCTATTTGCTTTTTTATTTATTCATTCAACCTTTTTTGGCATTTGAATTTCATTTAGTCCTTTTTTGATATACATTCATTGCATAGGACTTGGGGTGATGGCCTTAGAGCGAGGGGGCATTGCTCATGCTTTGCTTTTCTTTGGTTTTTTCTCGGTGATTTCTTTCTTTCTTTCATTTACTTTGCATTTTGATTTTAGCATTTTGCT
>SNQJ01S0165649.1:0-18051 GCA_010110895.2 Picea sitchensis | reverse complement strand
ATAAAATTTTGGCTATTTTTAAGGTAAAATAATTTTATCCTATAGAATTTGGGCGAATCATTTTTAAAATAGCGAATCTCATTTTTGGAAAAACCATGGAAAATTAGCCCATGAGCGAAATTTAGCCCCTAAAATCATCCATGGAGGAAACCATGCAACAAACACAAGAAAATCCTCAGAAGATGATAGTTAAAGTCCCCAAAGTAAGTGTTTACAACAAGAGAATCATTTTAGAGGCCCTGGCAACTAGTGATCAGCAGAATGCCCCTAAGAAGATGAAGATCATACAATCCCCACAGATAGTATATCTAGAAGAGGAAGAGCCTAAATAACAAGTGAATATGGATATGGTGGAGAGTGGCACCAACACTTTAGAAGTTGAGAAGGGAAGAAAGCTCCAAAGTGAAGGCAACTCAAGAAATTTCAGCAGTAAAAAACATATCTTTGATAAGGCATCTAAAGTAACTTATCAATCTAAAGAATATTTGGCAAAACAATATGCTGAGAAAGGAAACTTGGCTATGGGTGAAATGAGGGAGTTAGTCCCTGAATTAGAAAATATTTCTCAGCACAAGTCTTCTTTGTTCACATTAAGAGATATAGAGAAGAGGACATTTAATATAACAGTTGCAGATGAAGATAAAGTGTCTGAAATCAAGATAAAATATGACAACATCGGTGCTCCAGAAAAATTAAAATTCCATAGGAATACCAAGAATATATTGTATTATGATTACTTGGGTCTAAGTCTGAAGAATTCAAAGCTGTCAACCTATGAAATAAAGTTGGAAGGGTAGTTGAAGCAATAAAAGGCATGTGACAAAGCATGGTGAACTCAGGTCAAGACGCTAGAATCTGAAGGCCCTCACGGAGTGAAATCCTCATTGGATGAAAAGGACAAGCTGATTCAAAACTTGAAGAAGAAACTAAAAATGTCTTCCATAGAGCATCCACAAACAACATAACTAGTTTCTCTAGAACAAGAAAATGAAGCATTTCAACAAGATGCATTGAACTACAAGGCCAAGGTATTACAACTAGAACAAGAAAAGGTGAATTGGTTATAGGGACAGACAAAACTATTGAACATGGTTGTAGTTGTACCTTCTACTGCAAAATTTGGGCCAAGCACTGAAGGAATTGTCCAAGCTATGTCACAAGTTAGCTTGAAGGTAGGAGAAATCAAAGGGTTAAAGGGAGACATAGAGAAATTGAAGTAGGAAATGAAAACAAAAGATGAAAGGATGGCTCAATTTCAAAAAGAGAATCAATATTTGCAGGAGAGGATAGATAAGCTAAAAATAATATTGAGAGGAGAAGGACTCTTGCAGGGAGCCAAACACATCATCTGGGATTCTATTGCTGCTGAAGCTGCCAAGTTCAAAGTGTACTTAAACTTCATCAATGATAAAGACAACATGGCCATCACAACCATAAGTAGGTGCATTGTTGTAAATGAGAACTTAGCAAAGAAAGCATCAGAGTGGGCAAAAAATGCCATAAACCTGCTAAATTCCATCCCTACTGCAGAACTTCATACAATTGGGGTCAAAGATAGAAATACATTAATCATCTGGGCCAAGAGGGTTATTGCCAAGAATAACCTGCTAAAATCAGTCCAAACTAAGGCCACACAGATGGAGCAAAGTGTACAAGAATTCAAGGATCTTTTTGAAGAGTTTTTCATCAAAGGCCTCCCACCATTTTGGGATGGCAAAGGAAAATTGTATGATTTGGAGGAATAAAACTCTCTCCTCGCTCAATGCAGAATGGATCACTCTAAGTTTGAAAACCTGGAGGAAAACTTGAAAGGAGAAACCCTGATTGAAAATTTGATTACAGATTTTGAGATTTTGAATCAGTTCAAAACAATGCAGATTGGACTACGAGTCATGACATATGCTTCTTGCATTGACCTGGAGATCCTAATCAAAGAAATGATGGACTATGATATCCCTTTTGATGTGCAATGGAAGGAGATAGTGCGACTGGGTAAAACAAAGTGCGGTTTTACAGGATCCATCAGATTATGCCCAGGTGTCACTAAATATGGAAAACCAAACATAAAACCAAACAGAACAAGTGGGGGAATAAGAAGTTGAAGCATCATACGAGTCAACAGTTGGATTATGAAACATTTTCCTGATTAATCATTGTAATTGGTTCCCATAACGAAACTATCATTTGTAATTATTGTAATCAGTTTTAGAATATGAAACGTTTCAGTTTAGCTATTGTTATTGGTTTATAATTGAAGGAACTCGAATTGAATAAATATTAAAAGTTCCAAATGTATTAATGTTGGCAGAAGTTCAAGGGCACAATTTTAGTTGTTCGAAACTCAATTGTAATTTTCTAGAGATGAATTGAATACGTATGTAGAAGCCTTAGAAGTATCTATGAAAATATTTTAATGGTGATGATATGAGTTTTGTATTCTCTCCTTGTATGTATTTCCTGTGTTTTCTAATTTCATTTACACTTTTTTCTATTTAAATTGGAGATTTTAAAGGCCCATAATTCATCTTGTGATGCTCTTGGCTTAAGCAATTTAAACTATGTTAATTTCTTCCTAACTAATTCAGAATTCATTTCATTAATGCTCTGATGCAGTTACTTATTTTCTTCTTCTTCTTACACTCTGAAAACTACAATTTATAACTCAGATTCATCACCTCACTTAGCTTTTATCCTCTGGAGAGTCCTACTAGTCAGTTAGTGTTTTCATTCATTTTCAGAATTTGACTCCATAGCCTTAAGTTTCCCTCCCCTTCCTTGCCAGAAAAATTATAAAAACCCCCCAAAACAACAAACCTATCTATCGATTGAAAAATAAACACCAAGTGACAAGAGAGAGCCCTCTCTGAGTTGAGAAGGCTAGTACCTAGCTCTAAAGTTGGTTTGTAGGTTACCTCTATCATTTTTTTATCAACCAAACAAATTTACAAAGTGCTAACAAAGGTGAGCAAGTCGGCTCATGATGAGACCTCTTGTCCTTCAGTTAAGAAGATTGAAGGCCACTACCCTGTCTTGGTGACCCAAAATGGTAATCTCACTTCTATAAACTTCCTATGGTCATGATGGAACGACTCATGATGAGACCTTCCAACTCTCAATTAGAAACTTTATGCTTCATTATTTCAAGCTCACAGGTGATCCAATCACATAATTTGATTTTATTCTCTGAATAAGAGATTATCTAGAAGATGGAGAAGCAAAAACGAAATGTCCCTTAAGGACTAGGATGGTGTAAAAAGTCCTATAATAGCCATGATAACCATACATCACTCCAAATTTTAGAGACAATTCCTTACAAGAATGTTGAAGGGAAAGAAGAATGGTAACAATAAAAAAAATATTCTAATAGAGTTGACATAAATCTTATTTCAAGACCTGATTTGTACTATCTTGGGTTATTTGGAGACCAACATGTGGTATGATCTTTTGAATAATATTTCCATATGGTGATAAGTTTCAAACAATAGAGTTGTTGAACCATAAATATAGACAAACAATAAAGAAAAGACTCACTCAAAAATAGAAAAGAAAGAGCATTCAACAAACCCAATCATCTTTATTGAAAGAAATCAAAATTAGAAGTACATCAAAACAAACAAATGAAAACAACAAAAACACACTTTTAGAAAATGATTTTGGCCAAAGATAAACTCGAGCTTTTGGATCTACTAGCATCCCATTATAAAACATAATAAAAATTAAATCATATAAAGTCTCATGTATGTGAAGGTTCTTTCCTTACGATAATGTTTCATGAGATGTGAGTTTATTAAGAGATTAAAGAAAAAAAAAATTCCTAATAAGATGAGTGCAGTCCTACTCATGGTACCTTGGGTTAGGGTTGAATTCAGTTGAATAAAAAATTCAAATTTACTTATCTTTTTACTTTCCATTTTAAAATTTCCATGATGATATTGCATTTTTGAAAATAAATATTCAACGAAAAGCAAAGAGAAAAGGATTAAAGTGGACTTCCCTGACAATATTCTCGTTATGGTTCTCTTGGTGTACCTACTTGTGTTCATAACTTCATTATTACAAAAAGAAAGAGTGAGAAAGAAAACTAAAGGAAACCTACTCCTAAACCTACTCTAACTACTAAAAAAATCGAAATACTAAATGAAGTCATGTTTCCAATGTAACCATTGGAGTAACTCCAATCCTACAATGAAAAAAAAATCAAATATTAGTAACAATAATGGTAATATATCAAAATATGAAAAACATACATCATAGTTTCCTTTATAATCATTAGTTAGAAGAAAAGCAAGCATGAACTTACCATTCCCTTGAACATTCTGGATGTATGAATCATCCAACCATTCTGCAATATTGTCCTGATATGGGTCATAATTGCATGGAAGAATGTAAGTGAGTTTGGAAAACTTGTCAATATTATGGGGACCTGACATAACCATTGGCCAAGGATGAAGTTCCCCATCCTCTTGACAATTCTCAAAGTGTTCATCAATTTATTCACATGGAGGACCTAAAAAAATCATGTCATGCTTACCTCCTAGATATTTAGGTAGAAACAAAGAAAGCACAATGTTATCTTTGTTATGAAGATTTTTTAGATATGAATCCTCAAGCCATTCTAAGATCCTGTCATACAAATTAGAATGCAATTTATGACTTTGATGAACTAGATATGTCAATGGGGAACACATCATAAGAGGATTCATGACATCAATTAGATTACTGGTTTGAACACTTCCTTTGATGAGATGGATCGTTTCAAAATGCGAAGCATAATCATTAAAATTTGAACTAATCAAAGAATAAATACATAATGTAGAATATTTGATATGCACAAGAATTAGTGCATTGTCTTTTTCAAAAAAAAATCGTGTAAAATCATCTTGCAACATATATTTTTCCCATGCGAGTGATGAAAGTGAAATAACATCAAATCTGACTTTATAAATGTTATGTTTGAAATTAATTTCACCAAACCTTGGCATATCGAAAAGATCAAATTGTGATCGCAAAGAGTAAGATACCGTGGGTAAAATATCATGCACACTAGAATATAAGAAGAAATCGGGATATAAAGAGTAAAATGAATTATAAATGAGCACATGAAAAGATTCTCTTGAGCTATGATAATTAACAATAGTATTCTCAAGACATTCCTCTTCACTTGCTTTAATACTTTCACTCTGTTGTGGTGATAAATCCTTCAACATAATACAATCATATAAATTTGCCTCCTGTATGATAGACAATTCAAAACTTTCATGACAAAAATCTAATATTTCTTGTGGATAAGGTATGATTTGTGGATGAAGGTTTAAGGTTTCTTCTTCCAATTACAAATATACATCTCTAATCTGTTTCATTGGAATGTTAGAATGCTTAAGATCATTTTCATCACCTAAGTGTTCTTCAATATTTTAATCTAAGTACTGATTAGAGAAAGAGTTAGAAGAAGATGGGCATATACCTAGACCCACAATAAAATCTCCCTTCACGATAGTTTAGGATTGAAGATGCAATGGTTCAGAGGAAAAAATAGTTTGATTGTCGGTGAGAACATTTTCAATAGATTCTACCTCCCTTGTTCAAGATTTTATGATGGATTCCTCTCATCCTGCAAACAAAATTCATCTTGTTTAGGATTTGTATCTGAATCATCATTCGCAACTGAATATGGCTTGAGGAAAGGGGCACAAACATAAGAGAGGAGATTTAGTAAAAATGACATGTCATAAAGATGAAATTTACAGAGAACGTGATGGATTCTTGTTGAAAAGACTTCTGGAGATGAATCATCATTTATTAGTAGAGACTGAAATTCTTCACATAATCGATTGTAATCATAAACTTCAAAGGTGTCTAAAAATTCCTCTACAAATTGAAAGCGATCAACAATGTAATATGATGGAAAAGACTCAAACCAATGTTTAATCTGACCCCTGAAAGTGAAAGCGAACAATCTACATAAAACCTTTAAATCGGAAATATCATGCTTGATGCACTTACACCAAAACTTGTTAAGATGGTATTTTGCCGATACATCCCCTCGCCATCAAAGGTGAGTTTGGACAAGCGAGAAGCTATCTTTTTGGGAATTACAAGTAATGAGAAATGGAAAGCATGTTCCAACACAATGGTTTGGACAAGAGTAATGAGAGATTAGATACATTCGAAATAAAGACTCTACAAGGCCAACCTGTCAGTCTGACCTGCCTTTTGGTGCATTTCAAGATGACACAAAAGAATAATTTATAAATATGGAATTATGACGGGTTGAGGAGTAAAAAAATTAATCATTAAATTTACCTCGACCCTCCTTCTAGCACCATTAGTTGACGGGCGTTTATGACACACTGTCAACTAGAAGGGAATAGTCCGGTCCGAGGTTGCCTAAATAACCTAAGCCATTTGGAATAACTACCCCTGACGGGTTTAACAACTTTGTTAGCCGATAAAGGGATCTAATCTAAACTACGAAAATACAATAACTAACTATGCATTAACGAAGATCTACTATATGCATTCACTATTCTCACTTTTATATACAACATATACAAATAAATAGGTGCAATATTTACGAGAAACCTTGTAAATTAAGGTTGTACAAGAGAATTGAATCTCAGTAAAAATTAAATAGATCTAAAACATACTACTAATCTAATTTTAACCTTGAAACTAAAAAAAAAAAAATGAATGTAAATAATAATCTTTTAACTTAATTAAACAAATTATTTAAGCTTAAATGTTAATTTACATTCGCAAAATATAAATCAAAACAAATAAAAAATCATTAACCTAAGACTGGTCAGTATTTAAAGAGAACTTTTGGTTGTTCCTTCCTGTATAATGTTGCTACAACAACCTGTCTATTAAGATAAATCTATAGCATAAGGTTGTGTAATTCTAAGATTGTGATAGTGTCAGGATGAAAATCATTTTGAATGACAATTTAAATCTTATTTAAAATGCAGAAAGAACAACTTTCAAATCATGATTCTTAGCGAAGATATAATAGACTAATCTAAAATAAGAAAAATCTCAATTGAACAATTATATCTTTACAAATCCGAATTACGTGAATAAACTCAACATAATACACGATTTATATCAAAATAATACAATCGCCAAGACCAAGATAATTGGGATAATAGATTATTAAAGATTGACAAAATTAATATATAAATGATAACAAATAACCATGTATTGATAAAACATACTAAAGCTAATTTAAATCAATGCATGATCAATTACTCAAAGAATATGAATCATAATCAAAGATATTATAATGAAAACAAAACCCTTTTACTCACGGGACAAAATCCATTAAGGAATCTGGAATTTCATATTCTTCTTTGAAAATACTGGTCCATTCTCCCAAAAATTCCAACAATTCGTTACTCCTTTTGAGAAGAAAAAGTTTACAAAATAAATAATATACAAAAGAAAGGATAAACATCCTCATCTAAATTTCTTCAATACCCCATGTGGCTATGAACTTTCTCATATATTTATGCAATGAATGAATAGTCTGGGCGTCACTAACAATTTCTGCCACTTGAAATTTGCCTCCAAAAGAAACAACGATATCTCTCAAATCACACATTTTTTGGGAAAAAATCTTGCGATTAAGCTAAATGGGACCGTTCTACAGATGGGTTTTCAATTGTTTCTTGAGATTCCTCATGGTTTGACTACAATCAGTCCTACATAGTCGTCTTCCTGTTCTTGAACGCATTTCCAAATCTTATCTGTTGTTGCTCATAAATTATTTGCAACAATCCAATGTTATTTTTGGATCAATTATATTGAACATATTTAGATAAGAAAATCAATCCATGATCAGATCCATACCAAATATATGATAATAGAAACTTCTAAAACAAAAATAAACCAATTTAATAACCTAAATATAAAAATTGTGAATAAAACGAAATCTAGAACAATAAAATTAAAATGAATTTAAACTAAAAGCTAACTATAAATTGTAAACAAATATTGGTTATATTTTCCATTCAAATATGATCTTAAAATTCCAGAAGCTTCAAGTGGATGGAGAGGAGAAAAATATCAATTTTGGGTTTCCACAAAATCAAACAAATGATAGATAATTCTTTTTTTTTTTTTAATTTTGAAATGAGATGCAAAATCACAAAAGAATTTAATTAATTAAACCTACCAAATGATTTTGTGAAAATGAGAAACCAACCAAGATATTATTTGATGAAGTATTGAATGCATTATTCAGAAAATTTAAACTTGCTAATGAGAAAAAGACGAAAACATAATAGTAATTTAAATGAAAGTAAACAATTGATAAAGATTAATGTTTTCGTTTAAATTAATATTTCTAAGATCTTCTCTCCTTCATTCAAATTTGATCAAATGTAAACAAATATCATATAAAATATGTGTTGCAATAATATTTCTTCATGTAAAATCATTGTTATTAATCCATTTCTTCAACCAAGCCATTCTCATAGCAGATAAATTCAATAAGGAAGAGGTAATAACTGTAACACCCCAGGTTTTGAACGCCCATTTTAAATAATGTATTGTTACAATGCTAAGAGCCCTGAGTTCCCAAACAATTATTAACGAGCCAATATGCCCAAGAAATGTAATGTTTTGATCATTATTAATAATAAACACATCATTGGCTGCTAGACAGATAAGGACTAGAGTTATAGGGGGCTATGATTCCACAAGAGAGGGGGCATGAGGGGCTAAGTGTTTATTCCTATTCTAATTACCCTTTTGTCTAAAGGTGGGGGAACGATTACGTGATATTTTTGGGGAAGGCCAGGAGGTTCTTGATTCCCCACATAGTTACTTAAACCCACCTCTAGTCTGATGGGGGGGTTCAAATAATGGTTCGTTCCCTGATTTCATGTGCATCCATTCACTTCCCTCACACTCTTCCATGCATTCTCTTGCTCATTCATTGATCCATCCTCATCCCCATCTCTTCTTGGGAAAGGGAACTGAATTGCTGAATAATTAGCCACAAGATAGTTGGTTGTAATGGTTGTTAGTGCAATCCAGCCATGACCTAAGGCCTGCATGTCTAAGATGCATTGGCCTATGCCCTGTTTTTCTCACAACTGCGAGTCCTGTGAGTTCCATCATTGAGATTCTAGATTAGCTATGCTGGAGGCCCAGAAATAAAGGAGAAGGATTTCTTGAGGGACTACGTTGCAGAGAAGGGTGGAGGTCCATTCTCTTGGGAGGTACAGGCTAGGTAGAAGAGAGTTGGGTACTTTGGATTGTTGTGGGAGTTGGGAAACCTATGAGAAATTGAGAGATGACTGGTTTGGGAACCCAATTACACTCTGGAACTGTCCTTGTGGATTCCTATCCTTGGCTCAGGGTTGATACTGTTGTTGAGATTTGGAGTAGTGGTGTCTATGTTTGGGTAGAAAATCCTCGGTCTGCATCTAGTTGGTGTCATCTTTCATAAAGATAAGTGTTCTCTGTTATGGTATCATTTACATGTATATGAATGTATTTTTGTTGTATATTTAATTATCGTTTAATTGAATCTTTAGACTATACATGATTGTTGTTTACTACTGTGCATGTTGTTAAAGTCTTTTCTTTTATGCATTCTTAAATTTTGAAAGGTATCGGTAAGAGAAAGAAGTCCAAGGGCAGGCTTGAAGGTGGCATGCCCTGGCCTGTGGGTAGCTAGGGATGTTACCGTTTGGTATCATAGCTTCTGGTTGAAACATTGGGCCGGCATGGTCTAGGTTTGTTGGTCAGAGTCTCATGGTTACAGATTGAACTCTGAACGTGGAGTTGAAAAGATCATGGGGAATGGCCTTGCAAAACCTATGTAGGAGTTAGATCACTAGAGACTCATGGTAAGGGGTTCACAGGATCGTGCCCGTCCCCTTCGAATTCGAGAGTGATTTCCACTGTATGATTATGAGAGATCTGAGATCGTTGGATCGGAGGACAGGTGAATCTGGGTCATCTGATCCAGAGGTAAGTGCATGGGATTTAACCCTTTGGAAGTGCACAGGGTAAGAAATCTCATGAAGTCCAAGTTCATGAAAGGATCGCAACCATTGATTGAAGGAAAGTGTGGACCGTAGATCTGGTCCCAAGAAAATCATGAGTTCGGATATCAAGAAAAGAGAGGTGACCGGTCCTCCAACTTCACGAAACGTGAAGTACCATGTTCATGAAATGCGAAGTCTCTCATTCATGAAGGATATATCAACCGTTGGAGCACGAGGAGATCTAGACCATTGATTTGATCCAGAAGAATTTTCTGAGATGCGAAGTCTCGATTCGAGAAGGGGAGAGCAGAACCATTGGATCATGGGGATTGTGGACTTTCAACTTGATGTGAGCACAAGTTTGGGAGTCAGAAGAAGGGAGATAAGAAATATTTCGACAATGTGAAGTGAAAATTCGCGAAGTGCTCGAGAGATTGGCCCCAGGTCATAGCGAGGGGTCACATTGATGAAGGTTAAGGGAAGGAGCTAGCACTCACTAGGCTCCAGTTCGAGAGTTCAAAAGTCAGGAGAGTCAAGGTTGGCTCATATGAAAATACTTGACATGCGAAGTTGCAAAGCTCCCGTGAGATTGGCCCCGAGTCATAGCCGAAGGTCACATTGGTGAAGGCTAACAGAGGAGCTAGAACACACTAGACTCCAAGTCGAGAGTTTGGAAGTCAAAGAGTCATGGTTGGCTCATATGAAAACACCTGACACGTTAATCTCCTTTTGGTTAGGCGAGTGGTCACAGTCGTGGTCCCATGCAAAATAAGGGCTTAACGAAAATGGGGGGGCTAGTGCCCAAAAACTGTGTTAAAGAAGGAAAAAAAAAGAAGGGTTAGGAAGGATGTTGTGATTGGAAAGGTCTCAGAAAGAGGATTCCATAGGTAATGGTTATCTTCGAGATAGAAAAGTGATAAGGAAGGATTTAGCTGCGATTTCTAGTTGTGGTCACCTGGGTAGGTTGTTTAAGGAAGAACATGCGTAGGATGAAATTCTATGTCAGCCAATGATAATAGGACACTATTATTTTCAAAGAATGGGGATATGATCACCATGAACAAAGAAAAAATAACGAGACCTGTAGCATGGCTTGGCAATTTTGTTTATCATATGCATAATTCTAACAAAATGGTTGATTTCACTTTTTGTAGAGTTAAGAGGTTTAAACACATCAATTCAGGATGCGTATTGAGGAAATAGAAGAAGGCGAGGGAGCCTCTATTCATGATAAGGAGGCCGAAGGCCAGAATACCAGAGTTAGTAATGCAGAGACAGAGTCCAATGGACGCAAGGGAAAAGGAGAGTAGGAAACATTAATAGAAATGGTAAGAATCTTGAAGATGGAAGTGCAGAGCTACAAAGAAGACAATGAGAGACTGATGAGAGAGAAAAGTCAGATAAATGTTTGAGTGTTGCAGAGTTTAAATTAGTTGCAGAGACAAATGAAGAATGGATCAAACTCAAGAAAAGAGGAAGAAGGTAGGTGCCATGAAAGAAGGGATGATCATGGAAGAGTTGGTTATTCCAGAAGTGATAGCAGATCTCATGGACACCACTCACCTCCTTACTTAGAAGGAATTTTTTATGAATTAGAAGATTTCACAAGCATTCCAAAGGTGTCTCCTGTCAGACACCAAAGAAGGAAACAAGAGGTAGATAGTTTGCAAGGAGATTTGAGGAATCTCAAGACACCTTCCTTCGATGGTGAAAGAGAAAGGGAAGAGGATGTCGAAGCATGGTTTCTTGGACTTTGGAGATATTTTCAGTTGCATAACTATTCATCAAATTTGGAAGCCAAGATTGCCACCTACCATTTACATAGGAAAGCTGCAGTGTGGTGGGACCAACTGAAGTAAGTGGAACATGTTAATGAAAGTAGGATTACTTGGAAGAAGTTCAAGAAGTAATTCCAGAAGGATTACCTCTCATAGCATTTCTATGACAAGAAAATGCAAGATTTCTTTGAACTCAGGTTGGGAAGCATGACTATGGTAGAGTACGAGAAGAAGTTCTTGGGATTGTTAAAGTATGTCAGGTTCATTGGTGATGAGAAAGTGAAAATACATAGATTTCTAAGTGGATTGTCAGCCTTTTATAAGGAAAATATCAAGTATGATGAACCCAAGACCTTGACTAAGGCCATCAAGAAGGATAAATACCTGCATGAGCAAGTCCAGGGAAGAGAAATCTTGGGAGGACAATAAGAATGAGAATTCCTATTAGAGGAGGAAAGGATTCAAACCTTCCTTCAACATGAATGAGCCTAATAGAAATCTTCAAGATCATTATGCTAAGAGGGATTTCAAGGAAGAAGATTCCTTAGGAAAAGGGGAAGACCACCAATCCAATGTTGGGGATGCAAGGAAGATCACATGTACAAGGATTTCCCACATAGGAAGGACATGGTGAAGACTGTGTACAACATCCAAGAGGCTACAACAATCAAAGATATGGGAAGAATATATGTAGCTTTAGATGATCGAAAAGTAGAGTACCAATCCCATATGATCAAGGTGGAAGGTAAGATCATAAATCAACCTGTTGCTATTTTGATTGATTCAGGAGCATGTCATTGCTACATTGATCCTAAGATAGTGGATATATTACATTTGGAGAAAAGTAAACCTGGAAATGAAAGTTTGGTTCAGTTATCCAATGGAAACAAAAGAAGAATCCATGACATGGTCAAAGGTGTTCCATAAGTCTTAATGGCGTGAATACTAGTGTTGATCTAAATATCATACCATTGGGGTCTTATGATATTCTCATTGGAATGGATTGGTTGTACAAGCATCATGTTGTCTTAGATTTTCACAACAAGACATTTACATGTCTTGATGGAAATGAAAAACATAGCACTATGAAAGGAGTTGCAAGACCCATCTCTATAAGGGAGATTTTAGCCTTACAGTTGAAAACATGCTTTAGGAAGGGATGTCAACTGTATGCAGCTCATGTGGAAGAGCCATATAATACAAAGGGGCCAAGCCTCAAAGATTTCTCGGCACTACAGGAATTTGAAGATGTATTCTAAGAAATACCCGGATTACCACCAAGAAGGGAGATATATTTCTCAATTGATTTAGTGCCAGGAGCTGCCCCAATGTCAAAAACACCTTACAGAATGAGCACACCAGAGTTAAAAGAATTACAAATGTAGTTGGAGGAATTGTTGAAGAAAGGGTACATACGTCCAAGTGTTTCACCTTGGGGAGCACCAGTACTTTTTGTCAAAAAGAAGGATGGAACCTTGAGGCTGTGTATTGACTTCCGACAGCTGAACAAGTACAATATAAAGAAAAAGTATCCTCTACCCCGAATTGATGACCTCTTTGATCAGCTGAGAGGAGAAAAGATATTCTCAAAAATTGACCCGAGGGCAGGATACCATTAGGTAAGAATCAAAGAAGAATACATTCATAAGACATCCTTTAGGACCGGGTATGGGCATTATGAATTTGTAGTGGTGCCATTTGGACTGACCAATGCACCATCTGTCTTCATGTGCTTAATGGATGGGATATTCAGAAATTATTTGGATAAGTTTGTCATAGTATTCCTGGATGACATAGTTATCTATTCTAAGTTTGAAGAGGAGCATGGGCATCACTTAATATTGGTATTGCAAGTACTGAGAGAACATTAGTTGTATGCAAAGTTGAGTAAGTGTTCTTTTTATCAAAAGCAGATCCATTACTTGGGACACATTATTTCAAAGCAGGGCATAGCCATAGATCCAGAGAAGATCAAATCCATTAGAGGATGGACAACACCCATAAATGTGTCAGACATCAGATCTTTTATGGGACTAGTTGGCTACTACAGAAGGTTCATAGTAGGGTTCTCTAAGATTACTCATCCCATCACTTCTTTGCAAAAGAAGGGAACTAAATTTGAATGGACACTCAAGTGTGAAAAGAATTTTAATATGTTGAAGGAATTACTTACTAGTGCACCTATGTTAAATATTGCTAACCCAAATGAAAGTTTTGTGGTATGTACAGATGCATGTAAGGAAGGACTTGGGGGAGTCCTCGCACAAAATGGACATGTCATTGTATATGAGTCCAGAAAGATTAAGGAACATGAGAGGAACTATGCCACCCATGAATCAGAACTTGTTGCCATTATTCACTCCTTGAGGGTGTGGAGGCATTATCTCATGGGAAAGAAATTTGAATTAAGGACAGACCAAATTGGCTTGAAGTATCTTTTCGAACAACCAACCTTGAATGCAAGGCAAACAATATGGCTGGAGTTTTTAAGTGAATATGACTTCGATATCAAGCATATCAAAGGATAGGAGAATAAAGTTGTTAATGCACTTAGTAGAAGAGTGCATATCATACATGCTACTACTGTCAATATGCATCAGTCAGACTTGAAGAGAAATTTTTTAGATGGTATTGTTACAGACCAGCATTACCTACAGGTAAAGGAAAACTTGTAGCAAGGAGATGTACAATAGAAAATAAAGGAGTATGAGATAAAGAAAGTTGGATTACTCATCCATAAAAATATAATTTATGTTCCTAGTTCCGGAGAACTGAGGAATGTGGTACTGAAGGAAATGCATGATGTTCCTTATGCTGGACATCCCAGTTACTAGAAAACAATTACAGTAGTAAGAAGCTAGTTCTTTTGGCCAGGAATGAAGAAGGATGTTTTTGATTACATCGCTTGATGTATGGAATGCCAGAAGGTGAAGGCTAAGCATAGGCACCCAACGATTTTACTACAACCATTGCCAATTCCAGAGAAGAAATGCGAAGTGATCAACATGGATTTCATCACAGGATTACCCAAAAAGAATAACAAACATGATTTAATCATGGTGGTGGTTGAAAAATTAACAAAGGTTGCTCATTTTTTTCCTATGAAGACAACGCATACAATGGCTAATATTGCAGAAATTTTCATGAAGGAAATTGCTAGGTTGCATGGGATACCTAGGACAATCGTCTCGGACAGAGATACGATGTTCACCTCCAATTATTGGAGGGGATTGTTTAAAGGATTTGGCACAAATATAAAATTTAGCACAACATATCATCCCCAGACAGATGGGCAAATAGGGAGAGTCAATCGAATAATTGAAGACATGCTGAGAATGTATGCGATGGATAAGCCATCTAAGTGGGAAGATTACTTACACTTGGTTGAGTTTGCATATAATAATGGGTATCAAGATTCATTTAGAATGACCCCATTTGAAGCCTTGTATAGGAGTAAATGCAATACTCTAGTAAACTAGGACAACCCAGCAGATAGAGTGATACTTGGGTTGGAGTTGCTCAAGGACATGGAAGACTAGGTGGTCAAGATCAAACAAAATTTAAAGGTAGGTCAGGATAGATAGAAAGTCTATGCATATAAGAACAGGACAGTTAGAGAATTTAAAGTAGAGGAGCATGTACTTTTGAAACTGAAGCCCAAGAAAATCTCTTTGAAATTGGGTAGTTGTACAAAGATGGCAACCATATTCTATGGTCTATTTGAAATATTGGACATAATAGGGCTAGTTGCATACATCCTTGCATTGCCTGCTTCCATGAATGTGCATAATGTATTTCATGTCTCTTTACTAATGAAATATGTACATGATCCTAACCATGTTATTGATTGGCATCTAATTTAGGTAGAGATAGAGGGATATTTTCATGTTAAACTAGTGCGAGTATTGGACAGAAAAGTCAAAATGCTATGGAATTGAGTTATAGAGCTAGTTAAAGTTCAGTGGACCTGCCACGGTCCTGAAGATGCTACCTGGGAGCATGAAGATTCCATGTGAGCAGAGTACCCGCAACATTTTGAATAAATTTGAGATTTTGATCTCGATTTTGTATATGCACTGAGGAAAGTGCCAAAATAAGGGGGAGGGGATGTAACACCCTAGGTTTTGAACCCCCATTTTAAGTAATGTATTGTTACAATGCTAAGAGGCTCGAGTGCCCAAAAAATTATTAATGGGCCAGTCTGCCAAAGAAATGTAATTTTTTGATCATTAGTAATAACAAACATGTCATTTTCTGCTAGACGAACAAGGACTAGAGTTATAGGGGGCTATGATTCCACAAGAGAGGGGGCTTGAGGGGCTAAGTGTTTATTCCTATTCTAATTATTCTTTTGTCGAAAGGTGGGGGAACGGTTACGTGAGCTTCTTAAGGAAGGCAAGGAGATCCTTGATTCCCCATGCAATTACTTAAACCTTCCTCTGGTCTAATGGGGGGGTTCAAATGATGGTTCATTCGTTGATTTCCTATGCATCCATTCACTTCCCTCACACCCTTCCATGCATTCTCTTGCCTATTCATTGATCCATCCTCATCTACATCTCAACTTGGGAAAGGGAATTGAATTGTTGAAGAATTAGCCACATGATAGTTGGCTGTAATGGTCGCTGGTGAAATCCAGTTGTGCCCTGAGGCCTGCATGTTTGAGATGTGTTGGTCTGTGCCTTATTTTTCTCACAGTTGTGAGTCCTGAGAGTTCCAGCATTGAGATTCTGGACCAGCTATGCTGGAGGCCCAAAAAATAAAGGAGAAGGACCGTCTGAGAGACTGCGCGACAGAGAAGGGTGGAGGTCCATTCTCTTGGGAGGTACAAGCTGGGTAGAAGAGAGTTGGGTACTTTGGATTATTGTGGGAGTTGGAAAACCTATGAGAGATCAATAGTTGACTGGTTTGGGAACCCAATTACACTCTGTGTTAAGCCCTAATATTGCCTCATCGCCCTTAATTGGGGCATATTACATTAGTAATGTTATTTTATTTATGTTGACTTTATTCCATTAGTTGTAATTATACCTCCTAGTCTCCTATATATACCAAGGAGACATTTTCATTTGGAATCATCTTGTACTTGAACATTTAAGTGGGGTAAAAGGAGGTTTCCCCCATGAAGAGGCTTATTATCTGAAATTATCTCTTTTTCAAGGCATTGCGTACTTTTTTTGAGGTTTTTCTACGCTATATTGATATTTGGTTCATAACATATGGTATTAGAGCTCAAAGTCTTGGGGTTTCGCTGCTACATCTGATACACCTTGGAATTTTCGCTATAAATTTTTTTCTACAAAGTTTTAGAAGGAATGTCTTGGTTTATATTTAGTAGACGGATCAAGGTACGTTGGGTTAAAATTTCATCTCTTGAGGCCTTATACTTTTGGAGATACAACCTGTACAAGATAGGGTTCTGGAATCATCCTGAACTGATCCATTGCGGAATTTTCACTATAAAAAATGTTTCGTAACATTTCAAACCCTGAAATTTAGATACTATTCATAGAAATTAGTAAGGTATCTTTGGTAAAAATTTCAGATTCTGGGTCATCTTAAATTTGTAGATACACCCTGTGGAAGATAGGGTATTTGACTAGACCTTTTGACTAGTCTCAAGAAGGTGTTCTAGGTAAAACAATCATAAATTCTTCCTAGAGTATCCAATTTGAGTGGGACTAGTTTCATTGGATAGTGGACATTCTGTAGTATTTTTGGTATGAGTTTCAGAATTTTATATCAATTATTTTGTGTGCGGCACGCTATACAAGTGAGATATCCTGGAAAGGCCAAAAATCAACAAGTTATGGGGAAGTTATCCTAAATTCCACTTTGCACATCCAATTTTGATCAGATCTGTGTAATTGTAGAGAAGAAATATTATAGAACTACATAAAAGAAATTTTCGTACCCAGAAGGGCCAAAACTTGGGAGATACAACAGAAGAAAGATTGTCTAGCAGAACCACCTCAAAATCAAGGTTCAAAAGTAATAGTTGGCCAACATGCCACCCAAAAAGGGAACTTCTACACCAAATAAGCCTCCAGACAATCCTACTTGGACTTTTGATGAAGGTGAAGAAATGTGTAGGGACATAAATGATTTATAAAAGAAGATAGTAACAAAAGTTGAACTACAAGAGATGGAAGCTAAGTTGGAGGCAAAGATGGATGGTTTAAAAGAGGAGATCATGGAAGTATTGAAAAATTTCGTAACAGAGAAGACACCTAAAAGTGAAAATGCATCCCATGAAATTCATGATGAGGACACAA
>SNQJ01S0165647.1:0-21067 GCA_010110895.2 Picea sitchensis | reverse complement strand
AAAAAAAAAAATCTCTTGCATGTTGCGACGAAAGAGTACTTTCGTCGCAAGTGGTCATCACAAATTTTTCAATATGTAGTAGTGCTAAATGGGATATATTCACTCTAGTTGATGCAATAGAGTTTCTTGCTAGTCCATTCATGTGCTATCAGGTGGAATATCTTACACCTTGGGCCCTTCTTTCTCAAATTGTTGATTATTTTCAGGAATAATCTGATGCAACTGAGTTTTCTGATTTGAACACTAATAGGATGAATCTTCTCCACCACTAGTTTTTTGATGTCCCTGTTAAATTATAGCCTCTCCCACCTAAATAGTTTTGAAGCACAATCTCAATGGCTGATTATCTTGATGGATTTATGAAGGAGTAATGTAGGGTTTAGGGGGGGTGATTTGGGCCTCTGCTCAACATTAAGTGGGGAAGTAAATTTTGTAATCTTATATTGGAATGATTTCTCTACATGGGTCCCTGTTTAGCACAAGGGGGGGTGTTTCAATTGTTAGTGTAATATGTACAAATGTCCACAACTCATTTATCATTATTCCTTGTAATTATAGCTAAGGTCATATTGTTTTCATTTTATTGTATTACTAGGTATGCTTAAGGTCAACCTAGTCAAACTTGATATATAGGCTCAATAACCCTCTTAGGGTGTGTGCCCTTGTTTTGTGGGATCATAGTCCACTCTTGAAGGGACAACTTAATTGTGTATAAATACACAACTCAACTGCTCATTTGTATCATCTCGTCTTGTGATATTCTTAATCTAAATCCAAAGTGTTATAATCCTAAGGACACTTAATTTTGGCATTCTCTCTTGTGATTGGCATCTTTCCTTAAGGAGAAATTGTGTATTTATGTTTTAAGAAGATAAAAAGATGAGATGATACAAATGAGAGCTTGAGATGTGTCTTATACACAACTCAACTGAGGTGTTTGTTCAAGAGGGGAAGGTGTCCCTTCAAGGGGGGGTTATGGGCCCACAAATCAAAAGCATGCATCCCAAGAGGGTTATCGAGCCTACATATTAGGTTTGACTAGGTCGGCCTTAACCATACCTAGTAATATAGTAAAAGAAAAAAGAATATGGCCTTAGCCATAATTACAAGTAATAATGATACATAAGTTGTGGCCATATGTATAGATTACACTAATAATTCCAACAGGGTCTACACATGCTTAAAGGATAGAAAATGAGCTCAGACCCCCACAAGGAGGGACTCAAGACCATGATGGAATACACCAAGGTTAACACTTAGGAGCAATTCCAAGTCTTTCTCAAGGGTCCTCAATACCCCAAGAGTAAAAGGGTGAGGAATCTCATAAAAAGTAACCTTGCATCGATGTTTCCACAAAAAACCAAATTGCAGCCAATCAAACTATGTGCCAAAGTGATTTGCTACTGTACCTTAACCATACACATATCACCTAGTAAGGGCCCCTTGATATTCTTGTTGATGTAAGAATTTTTTCGTCTGAATGATCATAGAATTAATGGATTCAGAATGAGCGCTTTATCCAAGCAAACACATTATTTTATGAATTTAATGACATTGAAAGTTTAGGTGCATGAGTTTAGACAAGTTCATATAGTTTTAGTTTTAGTGGTGAGGTTTCAAAAAATACCAAGTATGATGCTAAATAGCAGTGGAAGAGACACTAAATTGTGAAGGTCTAGAAATGACACCTATTTTCCTTCTATAAGAAAAAATTTCTATCTGAGAGAAGAAAATTCTAATAACTTGTATATCATTCCAGAGAAGGTATGTAGGTTTCATTGTAGGTTAAAATTAAACATACTGCTACCCTCTTTCAATATACCAGTACCACAGACTTCATCATGGAAAGAGTGAAAAATAAAGCTTGAAGTTCAATGAAACCTCCTTGTTATGGAAGTGATGTCAGGATTTAACTATGTGGTTAAACACAACCACTAATTAATTGACACAACCAAATTAAGTAAATTAACACCAATTAAACATAGTCAAATATTTGTGTCAGTTAATATAAGAAATTTGATTTTCAGACATTCACCCTTGTTTCCTTTTGGGTTAAAATTCTCCAAACTGAGTTGCCATGGTTTCATCGATTTAATCTCATTGGGAAGTGTTTCTTCACAATAATTTGGAAATCCTGCTAGAATTGTTAACCTTACCCTCCTTGGCAGTGTTTCACATTTGCTATTTAAAACACAACACTATGGCATTCCACATANTTGCCATGGTTTCATCGATTTAATCTCATTGGGAAGTGTTTCTTCACAATAATTTGGAAATCCTGCTAGAATTGTTAACCTTACCCTCCTTGGCAGTGTTTCACATTTGCTATTTAAAACACAACACTATGGCATTCCACATAAACACTTGCAAAGCATTTCTAACACCGCCTCTTTATTTTCGTGTATTTATTCCTTTTCGTTTCCTAATAATTATATGGTCTCTTTTAAATGTCATCCTTGCAAGGCCTCATCATCATATTTTGCATGAAATTGCTTGCAAGAAAATTTTACACACTTACAACTGGTGCATATGAACGACGTTTGAGTAAAATAGAAGAAAATCTGCGCACTGTTATAGATTCATTTTCATTATTGGATGTATGAAATCACTCTCCTTCAACACCAGAGGCATTGGTATGCATGTCATATGCTATTGCATGGGTATTTCGTATAGTCTTGAAGTCAAATACTTTCAACATAGATCTTGAAGTATGCAAAACTTCATTGAGTATTTTTTCTTGATCTCTATAAAAGAGGTCAATTGAGACAAGGATCTATTATAAGTAACTATTTTTTTAACTCCTAATTATGTATCATTAATTCACAAGTTTTTTTTTTTGGAAATGTTATGGACTCTTGAGTACAATCACCTTACTAATGGTCTTGATGTGCAATTTGTAGATCTTTCAAGTGCATGATTGTTTTTGAAAGTGTTCAAAAAACCATTTCCATGCATATGCATGAAAGTTTTGAAGGTTGGGAACCTATCCCATTAAAATTTGACCTTTAAACATCAATTCCAACTCAACCTGTGTTCTTTACAATTCTGTTAAAAGTACATGTCTACCTGGGGGGAAAATTCGAGTAGTTGTTATGAGGATGTTATTTGTTTCCAATTCATTATGTTATTGGTATTTTTGCTATCCCTTCGACATGCATTCTTTCATTATTGAAAATCACTGAAATAGTTAACTTTTAAAAATGAATTTTACATATTTAATTCCCAATTAGGGTAATGCGTGGGAATGGTACTTGTGTTCCATTGTTTGGGTTTTTCGAAAATTGTTGAGGCAATATGTAGAATATGAAACATGGTCTTGTATATAACTTGAAGTTATCTGGACAAATGTTTCAAAGGTTGGAGAATAATGTGGCCTGGTTCGACCTGCACTAGATTTATTTGTCAAGGCATGTGCCACCCTTTGTCTGAGATTACGGAGAACTTTGATTTTCCCCAAAATGATGCTTCCATGAAATGAAAATATTAGCATTTTACAAAGATATAATCATCCCCTTAACCCTGAAGGATTCAAAGCTTGGTGTACACCCTGGAAAATAGAAAACAGAAACAACTTCATGCCCAAAATCCTAAAGCCCTAGTGAGGGGTCCGAAAATGATGCTTCCATCAATTGAAAATATTAGCATTTTACAAAGTTATAATCATGCCCTTAACCCTGAAGGATTTAAAAGCTTCATGTAAACCCTGGAAAAAGAAAAGAGAAGCAACCTCATGCTCAAAATCCTAAAGCCCTAGTGAAGGGGTCAACGTTGTTGAAGTTAAACTAACACAACCACATTATTAAAAGTGGTAGATATATTCCAATCGTCATTTTCCAGCCTCAAAATTTTTATGGTGTTTATCGACGTATATCAACCACTTTTAATAATGTGGTTGTGTTAATATAATCTAGTTGAACATATTATTACATAGTTAATAATATTAGTGTTGAACATATTTTATGTTTAAATTATGTCAATTGAGTTTACCTCGTGTGGTTGGGAGGAATTATTGTTTTCCTCCCCAAGTTCAATTCTTAAATATGACATGTAAAATGTAAATTAAAAATAAATTCTTAATAATATTAAAAGTAAATTATTTATTGACATAATTTTTCTTTAATATTATTAATATAATAAAATTGTAATTGATTTTGCATTGAAAATTAATATTATTAATGCATGCCGTATGGACTATACAACCTTTTCAAATCATTTTATGACAAACGATAAACATACACAACCTTAAAAGTCATTTTATACCAAATAATAAACATACACAACCCTAAAGGGGCATGATATCGATAATCCCATGTGTATATATTACATTTAGTTTTACCTAATAATATATATATCACGCCCATTATAAATACATCTTAAGATTATTATTACAATAATATATTAAAGATATAATTCAATCATAAAAACCTATAACAACAAATAATATTAGTGAGCATGAGTGGAAATGCAAAATGTACACAAAGCAATACAACCAAACAACACCATATTAAATATATTTATTAAATATATTTATTTTGACATATTCTTTGAATTATGTAAGGATAGCAGTTGGTTTAGGGTTTAGAAGTTTGAGAAATAGAAGCCCATCCACTGGCAACCCTTTATTATATAATGCAACCCTGCCAAAAAAATATTAAACTTTAAAATAAAATATTTAACACAATCTTAAATATATTTATTTTGAAACACCGTTTTAAATATATTTGAAAGATTTGCTCAATGGTAAGGATTGCATTCGATTTACGGTCTAAAAGTTTGAGAAATGGGAGCCCAATGACTCTCAACCCTTTATTACAATGCAAGGATTGCATTCGATTTACGGTCTAAAAGTTTGAGAAATGGGAGCCCAATGACTCTCAACCCTTTATTACAATGCAACCTTGCTCAAATAAAATATTAAACTTTAAAAATTAATTAAATTTTATTTATTATGGACATGCAAAGCGTACAGAAAGCAACATAACCAAATATATTTATTTTGATAGATTTCTTCAAATGATCTTTGTGTAAGGATTGCATCCAATTTAGGGTTTAGAAGTTTAAGAAAGGAGAGCCTGATAACTTGCAACCCTTTATTATACAATGCAACCTTTCTCAAATAAAATATTAAAATTTAAAACAAAATATTAAATGCCATTTCTAATAAAATATTAAACACCATCTTAAATATATTTATTTTGAAAGATTCACTCAATGCTATCTTATAGGATGAAATAAAATATTAAAATTTAAAAATTAAATAATTTTATTAACCTATAAATATAAATTATTAAGCATTAATTATTATGAACATGCAAAACATACACAAAGCAACATGACCAAACAACATCATCTTAATTATATATATTTTTCTAGATTCGCTCAATCATATCTCCATGTAAGGATTGCAGTTGGTTTAGAGTTTAGAAGTTTGAGAAATGGGAGCCTAATGACTCACAACCATTTATTATACAATACCCTTTATTATAAAATAAAGATCCATTTTTATAAAGACTTGCAACCCTTTATTATACAATGCAACTTTGCTGAAATAAAATAAATACCCTTTTGCTCACATATTAGGAAAATGTAAAAGAAAAGCCCTAATTTTAAAGAATGCAAAATACATAAGGAAAATGATAGAGTAATTAATTTATTATGTTTATTTTGGCGAGTAATAGTATTACTCATGATGCCCAATGCATCATAATTGTTGTTAAAGGTTACAAAGTTGAACTTCCATGCATCGTTGGCATAAGTAGACGAAGTGGAGATATCCCTTTTCCCCGACCTTCCAACCAACTCTCTAGTGGGCCATTCCTCAACTTGAATTCTTTATTGAATTAATAATGTGGTTGTGCCAAACTGTGGACCATCCATACGATAGACTCGGTCCATGCATCATTGCAAGAAATAAATTTTACCAGATCCACTCGAACGGTTTATTGGGTTGAATCGAAGTCGAGATCACCAGTCATACGATAACTCATTATATTCCAGAACCACCTCGACCTGAATCCTTTCAGAATGACATGAGACATCTTGAGCCCCTTCATGGAAATTTCCTAGATGAGGAAAATACTCATGGGGTAGGATTCACAAAGGTGTCAATGGAGTCAGAGATATGCTCTCTAATTGCTTGAAACAAATGCTTTGGGTCTAGATTTTCTAATACCTAAGAGACATCTTGGGTTACCTGAATGTCCTCTCCCTGTGAGGATCTCAAACATTAGCACACGTGACAGAGAGTTATGGAGCCAAAGATCTTGAAACAAATGTTCAATAACTTTTTAATCCTATTACACACCCAAACACAACAATGAGGCGATGAGGTGTTGTATACATACTAATACCTGCTAATCACCCAAACATGGCAATCAATGACCAGTGTAATAATTTCTTAATCATTTTAAGTAATTGTGAAAAAATAAACACTTTAACGGATGCATTCATAAATGTGATGAAGTTATGAACATTGAATCTCATTCATTGATTTAGAGACGATGACGAGAATATGTTAGCATATTTAATTCATGGCCATAAGATTAGAATCTGCAATCAAAAGATTGATTAATCCATTGGATTCCAATAGAGGGGACACATATCGACATAAATATAGATGCCACAAGGAAATTAAGTATTGTCTCCACACAATGAATACATATGAAAGCGCTAGTGAGGGGTTCAACTTTTTTGAATTTAAAATATAAATGCCACAAGGAAAGAAAGCATTGTCTCCACATAATAATTCATAAAAAAACACTAAAGTCACAACGATTGGTGGATAGTCTTGTTACCCTAATCATCTTGAATATCAAAGAATTTATTTCAATTTTCACATTATAATATGCAATAAAGTACAAGATCCCTTTATATGTGGATTATTTTTAAGTTAAGTAGTCCTAACCAGTGTTACAAGGACTGTCCTAGGGGATGATCTGACCCTGGAACCATTCTCCAAGCTAGAGTGTCTCTGTGAGTGTGCTCCTTTCCACTTTCGGGGGTGTGGCACACCATGGGCCACTCCTAGAGTAGGGAGCACACTCCCTAGGCACAAATTTCAGCCAATCAGTCCTTTCACAATGGAAGAGCTATAATATAATGAGATAGAAATGATCTCTATTTATACAAAAACCTCTAATACGAGTTTGTCCACAAAACCTAGGGTAAATCACAAAGTAAGGGGATAACAACCCTTACTTTTCCCCTTTACAATTAAAATTTGATTTTGCACAATAGAAACCTTAGAAAAAGCATGATGTCACCCCTTTAGGGCAACATTTTGGCATCTTTGGCAAGTCATTGAGGCTGGGGATGAAACATTGGGCCTCCAAAGGCCTTATTACAAGGTGCTAGGGTACTCTCCACCAAGTCAAGGCATTATTCCTCATGAAACGATGCCATGTGTCCTTATCACCACCAAACACTAACCCATGCATGACGTCAAGCCCTCAAAGTGTGACATTTGGCCTCCAAAGGAAAAATGTTAGGCTAGTAGGGGCATGGGTGAGGTTCTCTAAGGCATCTCCCAAGCCTCCAAAGGTTGTCCTCACCATGTAGAGTGTGGTCCATGGTATCCAACTGGTGGAATTCAAACCCCAAGGAATTCCAAGCTATGCTTGTTCTTCCAAATCTGTCCACCAAACAAGGTTCTACAAAGACAATGAATACATCCTCCAAGGATATCAAGTCAAATGCATTGTTGAAATAATTCTTAAAATTTTCATCCCTAACTCCTAAGCTTTCCTTTTTCGGGTTTCGGCTTTTCGTAAAACACAAGCTTCGTTATCATTCCTAATGCATTTTACTGATTTCCTGAAGAACTCAATTATTTGAATAATAAAAGGCAAAAAACCTAAAAGTATTATAAGAATCCCGACGCATTTTCTATAAAATTATTTTAATCATGATAAGCTTTAAAACTTACGGATTTAAGGTTAACTTTAAAGAGTTTTCGGGATTCGGGGTTTGTTGAAAACATATTTTTCAATACAAATTGATTCGCGAAATATCGATCCCCGATTTCCCGAAATAAAGAGAGTTAGTTTAAATGCTAATTAATTAATTCTCTAACACAAAAATTTAAGGCTTAAGTTAATCATTTCGCGATTTCAGGATTCGAGGTTCAGTGATAACACATTTCTTGACAACATGATCCCCGAAATCCCGAATCGCGAAATCCCGATTCATAATTTGTGTTAAACCAAACTAACTTTGTTTGTCCTTAACCCTGATTAGTTAGTTAATTAAGATGAATTTAAGTCTTATTTTTAAAACACGTCGCGATTTCGCAACTTCGGAAATCGGGATTCGTCGATGACATACTTCTTGTCAAAATGATCTCCGAAATCCCGAAACGCTAAATATCAATCAATCACTTTGCTAAAACGTTTAAGTCTTAATTAACATGTCGCGATTTCGCGATTTCGGAGATCGGATTTCATCAATGACATACTTCTCTACAACACGATCCCCGAAATTCTAAAAAACAAAATCTTCAGCCTTAATCTATGTTTAGCACCAATTAATCTTTTTCCAAAGCATGATTAATGATAATCATTTTTTAAGGTTTCGTTCATGTTTCGGTTTCCGATTGAGTAAAATGTCCCGAGTTTTCCTTAAAAATCCAAAGGCGCTAAAATACGGCCATTTAAATAATGAATCAATGGTGATACGTGGTACTAATGCGTATCTCAGTAAAATATATTTCACATTAAATGCCTTGAATTCTTGTCAGCTGCGTCAATCCCGTCGCTTTTAAATGAATTTAAAGAGCATTTGAATACCCGTGTTTTAATTTTATCAAGCGCAAGAAACACTCAGTTGAGCTCATTCATTCATTTTCTATGACAGGTTTTCCATTTAATATACAGTCATGGCACCGAAAAAGGCACCGAAGAAGAGTGAAGATACACAAGAAGGATATATCATCTCCGACACCACACCACATGCTATAGACTCCATTAAATCTTGGACTCAAATCTCTGAATTTCTGGAATGTGAACTCAAGAATGCTCATCCTGATTATGAGAATTTGATGCAGGAGCATCCACAACATATCAAGCGATCCAACACATCGAGCAGAAGAGACAGCTGGGCAACACCTACAAATTTTGAAATGCTTTGGGAAGTTGTTGCGCCGCTCTTTATTGAAGTCACTCATAAAGAAGCACACTTGTATTGTAAATGGACCTTGAGCCTTTAAGCTCTTGTCCTTAGTAGATAGGAAGGCATTTAATAGATTTAATGTTGTTAGATAGGAATTTAATTATAGATTTGATAGTTTAGGAGTTTGAGAGGGAGAACGGAATATAGACACCCTCCTTTGTATCATTTGTATCAATCATTCATTCAGGAGCAAGAAGAGGAGAGCAAGCAGAGAACTTGTGAAGAATACCCATGTACNTGTCAGGTGTTGTTTCTCTGTGTGTGTGCTGCTTATGTGCTCTTGAATGTATGTTTTCCCTGTATGCATTTGCTTTGAATATGCTGTGCATGTGTTTTCAGAGGTCTAACTGAAATCAGGGAGAGAAGAGAATGAGTTTCAATTGTTTCTCTGTTTGAGCCAGGAGATTCCTGCATAGAGTGCAGTTGAATTCATCCGCATAGAGTGCGTTGATGTGGCTAGACAGTTAAACCCTCATTCTCGTTCACCCAGAAGTTGATTTGGATCTAATAGAGTCGTGCACGAGAAGTGCAGGCTGAATCTGAAGTCTCAGTGGGAAGACTGAGCAAGGGGAAGTAGGGACTGCTATTGCGAGAAGTGCACAGAGTCTGGAAGACTCAACACCTTGAGAGTTGTTGAAGGTCGAGCGCGAGTAGTGTGCGCAAAGTCTCTGAAGGGAGTCAGAGTTGATAATCTCAGGAGGGATAGTTCCTTCGTGATTCCTAGGAGAAGGACCAGGAAAAGGTTCGAGCTAGAAGAATCTTTGAAGCGGAAGAAATCCTCAAGGAGGAGAATCAACGGCCAGGGTACGCAGGATAGATTCACGAAATCCCGCTGACCGTCAGATCTGGGAGAAGTGGCGAGGAATTTAACCCTTAGGCGCAGGAAGAACCAAGAGCCATCGGGATTCGGCACATCAGGTTTCCCGGAGGCGAGAGTTTCATAGCTGTTGAAATCGCGATTAGCGATTTCTCGATTTAATCGGAGCCGTCGATCGATAGGGGACAGGTGGCACGAGATCCCGGGAAGTCGGGATTCGACATTCGGGGTTTCACAGTGCAAAGAAATTGCGAACGGTGAAATCGCGATCCTGCGATTCCCGATAGAAAGGTGAGAGGAGGTGACGTGGCGAGGAGATAACGCACGTGCCATCAAAGTTCAGGGTTCAGAGTTTTGGACAACACAAGAACCGCGCACTCAGGTTTCGCGATATCGTGAAACCCGATTTCCCGACAAAGCAAAGGGGAGATCGCCGAAAGGGAGATTTCTGTGGGTATTGAGAACTCCCGTAAGGAGTTGGAAGAGTTCTTTAACTCTTCGGGCCTGAGACGAAGAAGGTCCTGGTGAGAGCGGGTCGGACTGCGAGGGTCCTGACTTGCACCATTTGGTATCAGAGCGGGAATATCTTTGATTACTGTAGCAGAGAAGAGGATTACACCATGCCGCCAAGGAGAGAAAGGTAGTCACCTGGTCCAGAGGACAGGGATGCGCGAAGAAGAGGTAGGCTAGCAGGAAATCCAGAAATGGAGCGCCAAATGAGAGATCTCTGAGCAAGACTCGAGGAGATGGAGACAACGCAGAGACGCGGAGTTGGCACAGGGGATCTTAGTGATTCCGAGGTTGAAGAAGAAACTGGACATGCAGAAGAGGTCACAACAAAAGATGCGTCAACCGAGCGGTTGATCAAAGCCATTGCCAGGATGGGTGCAAAGGCGAAAATGGATATTCCAGTCTACGAGGGAAGTCTGGATGCAGAAGAGCTATTGGATTGGATCCGAGCTCTTGACACCTACTTCGATTATGAGGAGATCGAAGAGGACAAGAAGGTCAGACATGCTGTCACCCGATTGAAGGGACATGTAGCATTATGGTGGGACGAGCTACAGGCAGATAGACGTTCCAAAGGAAAACAAAAGATCAAGAGCTGGGATAGGATGATCGCGAAGATGAAAGAAAAATTCATCCCCAGAGATTATCAAATCACACTGTTCAGGCGCATGCAGAACCTGATACAGAAGTTGATGACGGTGAGGGAGTACACCGAGGAGTTTTATAAGCTCAACATCAGAGCAGGTCATCGAGAGAGCAATGATGAAAAGGTGGCGAGATACATGAATGGCCTGAGATATGACATTCAGGATGAATTAAGCATGGTAACCATCCGAACAGTTGAGGATGCGTACCAGATGGCTCTGAAAGCCGAGGAAAAGCCGAGCCATAAGCAAGGTCAGCGAGGGCGAGGCAGGAGTCAGCCCAGAGGCAAGGCAGTTGCCCAAGGAAGCGCTCAGAAGCCCAAGGAGGAATGGCAGAAACCTCAGGGTAAGATTGAAAGAGGTGGAACCTCACAGCGAGGACAACCACAGGTTGAACAGAGAAGACAACAAAATGACCAGCGAGGCGATTATGCTGATGCAAACACTCTTCCTCGTACTAGAGGTAGAGGTAGGGGAAGAGGTGGAGTTATCGCATGTTTTACATGTGGAAAGAATGGGCACAAGTCATTTGAGTGTCCAGAAAAGAAGAAGGATGGAGGAGAAGCTCACATCACAGAGGCGCAGAAGTGTGATGTCGAGAATGAAGATGCAGACAACGGAAGATCGCTTGGGATGCATAAAATCCTTTTAACACCCGAGAAGGAGGTGGAGAACACATCTCAGAGGAGCCGACTGTTCAGGACATCTTGCATAGCTAGAGACAGAAAATTCAAGGTCATTGTAGACAGCGGAAGCACCGATAACCTCGTTTCATCCGAGATGGTGGAGAAACTGGCGCTGGAAACCATAGATCACCCGAGTCCATATAAAGTATCATGGCTATAGAAAGGACACCGGGTAAGTGTTAAGAAACAATGCTTGGTTGAATTTAAAATAGGTGGATATAATGATAAAATTCTGTGTGATGTTATTCCCATGGATGTATGTCATTTATTGCTGGGTAGACCATGGCAATATGATAGAAATGTGGTTCATGATGGGAGGATGAACACATACACCTTAGAGAAGGATGGGAGAACCCATAGATTGCTTCCGATAAAGGATAAGGAAGTAAATCCAGAAGTAAGCAATACCATACTTCTCATGAGTGGGAAGGAACTTCTCACAGAGATGGAGAAGAAGGAAGATCCACAATTCTTTGTGGTCAGGAAACCGAGAATTGTCCTGACTAGCACAAGAGTGGATGACTTACCAGATGAGATTCAGGAACTGCTGGGAGAGTTCGCTGATATCATCGTGGACGAACTACCTCGTTCGTTGCCACCGATGTGGAGTGTGAGTCACCATATTGACCTCATACCTGGAGCAAGTTTGCCAAATAAGGCTGCGTACAGGTTGACGCCGCAGGAAAACGAGGAGGTCAAAAGGCAAGTACAGGAGCTGCTGGATAAAGGACTGGTCAGGGAGAGTCTGAGTCCGTGTGTTGTTCCAACAGTACTAAGTCCGAAGAAGGATGGAGGCTGGAGAATGTGTACAGACTCCAGAGCGATTAACAAAATCACCATCAGGTACAGATTTCCACTACCGAGGATGGATGATCTGATGGATTGCCTAAGTGGGGAAAATTATTTTTCAAAGATTGATCTCAAGAACGGATATCACCAGATTCGCATGAGAGAGGGTGATGAATGGAAGACAACATTCAAGACAAACGAAGGTTTGTACGAATGGCTGGTCATGTCATTTGGTTTGACAAACACACCGAGCACATTCATGAGACTGATGAATGAAGTCCTGCGGGAATTCATCGGGAAATTCGTTGTCGTATATCTGGACTATATATTGATTTTCAGCAAAACGAAGGCTGAACATTTGAAACATTTGGCCATGGTAATGAGGAAGCTATAGCAAGAGAAGCTGTTGGTCAACATGAAGAAGTGTTCCTTCATGAAGAAAGAGCTCATTTATTTGGGTTTCATCATATCGGCCAATGAGTTGAAGATGGATCCTGAGAAAGTGGAAGTGATCAAGAATTGGCCATCACCCCGAAATATTTTCGAGGTGAGGAGTTTCCATGGACTAGCTAGTTTCTATCGAAAATTCATTAGGAATTTCAGTGGAATTAGCGCCGCGATGATGGACACGGTGAAGAAATGACATAAGGTTTTTCATTGGACAGCAGAGGCTGAAAGGAGCTTCAATTTGCTGAAGCGGAAGATCACAGAGCAACCGATTCTAGTGTTGCCTGATTTTAAGAAGACATTTCAGGTGAAATGTGATGCAAGTGGGTATGCTGTAGGAGGAGTCTTAAGTCAGGATGACAGACCTGTTGCATATTTCAGCGAGAAGCTAGATGATGCAAAGCTGAAATACTCCACATATGATAAGGAGTTTTATGCCATCATACAGGCATTAAAGAAGTGGAGGCATTACTTGATACCCAAGGAATTTGTTCTGTACAGTGATAATCATGCATTGCAGTTTGTGAGTCAACAGGAGAATTTGAATCAGAAGCATGCAAAATGGGTAGAGTACATGCAGAATTTCACATTTGTGATCAAACACATTTCAGGAACTGCTGACAAAGTGGTTGATGCTTTGAGCAGGAAATGTTTGTTGCTGCAAGAGTTTAAAGTCAAGACATTGGGGTTTGAGAATCTGAAAGACATGTACACAGGTGATGCAGATTTTGCAGAAGCATATGAAGCAGCTGAGAATCCAGTTCTCAGGGATCGGAGCCCATGGATGGATTACATGATACAAGAAGGATTGTTGTTCAGAGGTAATCAACTATGTATTCCAAATTGCTCCATGAGGGAGAACTTGGTGAAGGAAAAACATAGTGGAGGATTAGCAGGTCATTTTGGACATGACAAAACATTCGCGAAGCTGAGCGAATCGTATTTTTGGCCGGGCATGCGAGTAGATGTTAAAAGGTTTGTTGACAGGTGTCGGATTTGTCAACATTTGAAGGGCCGAAAGCAAAATGCAGTGTTATATCAGCCATTGCCCATACCAGAGAGACCATGGGAAGCAATCAGTATGGATTTCGTTTTGGGATTGCCGAGGACACAAAGAGGTGTTGATTCCATCTTTGTGGTGGTAGACAGGTTTTCAAAGATGGCACATTTTATTCCGTGTCAGAAGACCAGCGATGCGACCCACATCGCAAACTTGTTTTTCAAAGAGGTTGTCAGACTGCATGGATTACCGAGAAGCATAGTCTCGGACAGGGATACGAAATTCATAGGTCATTTTTGGAGGACGCTATGGAAGAAGCTAGGGACTAACTTGGCTTTTAGTTCAGCTTACCATCCGCAGACAGATGGACAGACCGAAGTGGTCAACAGAAGCTTGGGAGATTTGTTGAGAAGCCTGGTGACAGAGCACCATAACAGCTGGGACAACGTATTGCCACATGCAGAGTTCACATACAATGATTCTGTGAATCGGAGTACAGGAAAAAGTCCATTCCATATTGTGTATGGAACACAACCGAGGGGAGTTTCTGAACTCAGGGATTCAGAACAGACTGTGACTAGCAGTGCTAGTGTAGAAGAGTTCACTGAGGCAATGGAAGAACTTCACACGAAGGTGAAGCAACGACTGCAGAAGTCCAATCAGGAATATAAGCGCAGAGCCGATCAACGGAGGAGACAACTTCAGTTTGAAGTTGGTGATTTGGTTCTAGCACACTTGAGGAAAGAAAGGTTCCCAAGGGGAACATATAACAAGCTCAAGATGAAGAAAATTGGACCGTGCAGAGTCTTGAAGAAATTCGGGGAAAATGCTTATGAAATTGAGTTGCTGGATGGCATCGGGATATCTCCGATTTTTAATGTTTTGGATTTATACCCATACAGTGCTGGAGAAGAAGAAACTGGAACTGAGGAACCAGTGGTCCAGTGGCAGAAACAATTACCAGTTGCAGAAAAGCCGCAGATGGAGTGCATACTGGACAAGCGAGTAGGAAAGAAAACCAGGCGGAAGCAGTACTTCGAGTACCTGGTAAAATGGAAGAACCACCCAGTGGAAGACGCCAGCTGGGAGACTGAGGCAATGATACAAAATCATGGACAGACCGTGCAGGATCTCATGGACAGGAGCCCATGAAACTTTTCAAGCCGAGGAGTATGATGCAAGAGCATCCACAACATATCAAGCGAGCCAGCACATCGAGCAGAAGAGACAGTTGGGCAGCGCCTACAAATTTTGAAATGCTTTGGGAAGTTGTTGCATCGCTCTTTATTGAAGTCACTCATAAAGAAGCGCNCACTTGTATTGTAAATGGACCTTCAGCCTTTAAGCTCTCGTCCTTAGTAGATAGGAAGGCATTTAATAGATTTAATGCTGTTAGATAGGAATTTAATTATAGATTTGATAGTTTAGGAGTTTGAGAGGGAGAACAGAATATAGACACCCTCCTTTGTATCATTTGTATCAATCATTCATTCAGGAGAAAGAAGAGGAGAGCAAGCAGAGAACTTGTGAAGAACACCCATGTACAGATTTGAGTTAATAGAAAAGAGTCTTTGATTCAAATTCATGTCAGGTGTTGTTTCTCTGTGTATGTGCTGCTTATGTGCTCTTGAATGTATGTTTTCCCTGTATGCATTTGCTTTGAATATGTTGTGCATGTGTTTTCAGAGGTCTAACTGAAATCAGGGAGAGAAGAGAATGAGTTTCAATTGTTTCTCTATTTGAGCCAGGAGATTCCTGCATAGAGTGCAGTTGAATTCATCCGCATAGAGTGTGTTGATGTGGCTAGACAGTTAAACCCTCATTCTCGTTCACCCAGAAGTTGATTTGGATCTAATAGAGTCGTGCAGGAGAAGTGCAGGCTGAATCTGAAGTCTCAGTGGGAAGACTGAGCAAGGGGAAGTAGGGACTGCTGTTGCGAGAAGTGCACAGAGTCTGGAAGACTCAACACCTTGAGAGTTGTTGAAGGTCGAGCGCGAGTAGTGTGCGCAAAGTCTCTGAAGGGAGTCAGAGTTGATAAGCTCAGGAGGGATAGTTCCTTCATGATTCCTAGGAGAAGGACCAGGAAAAGGTTCGAGCCAGAAGAAGCTTTGAAGCGGAAGAAATCCTCAAGGAGGAGAATCAACGGCCAGGGTACGCAGGACAGATTCGTGAAATCTCGCTGACCGTCAGATCTGGGAGAAGTGGCGAGGAATTTAACCCTTAGGCGCAGGAAGAACCAAGAGCCATCGGGAGTCGGCACATCGGGTTTCCCGGAGGCGAGAGTTTCATAGCTGTTGAAATCGCGATTAGCGATTTCCCGATTTAATCGGAGCCATCGATCGATAGGGGACAGGTGGNGCGATTCCCGATAGAAAGGTGAGAGGAGGTGACGTGGCAAGGAGATAGCGCACGTGCCATCGGAGTTCGGGGTTCGGAGTTTTGGACAGCACGAGAACCGCGCACTCAGGTTTCGCGATATCGCGAAACCCGATTTCCTGAAAAAGCAAAGGGGAGATCGCCGAAAGGGAGATTTCTGTGGGTATTGAGAACTCCCGTAAGGAGTTGGAAGAGTTATTTAACTCTTCGGGCCTGAGATGAAGAAGGTCCTGGTGAGAGCGGGTCGGACTGCGAGGGTCCTGACTTGCACCAGAATCATTATCGGGACATAGCTGAATCAGAGATTCATAAGATTGCTGCGCGCCCTCGACTCATGGCATACAATGATATGATCAGTTGGGCCCTGGAAAAGGTCGATAACCCGACAAGGAGCATCTTAAACGATCAAGGAGTCATCGTTGGCTCATTTAGGCCAGAACACATACAAGTAATGTATAAACTCTCGCCAAATCCTAAACATACTTTTAATGCCGAGTTTTTAGCAGAGTTTCAGAGGAAAGAATGCACTGAGGTAGACCGGACTTATCCTGATATGATTAGAGAATGGTGGAGGTGTCCAGCAAAATTTAGAGCCGATACCCATGGGGTTTATGCTACAACATCCTTGAATGAATACATGGTCTACGTAGCCATTATGCTACATAGACTTTTCGGGAGAAAAGACCCCTGCCATTTTCATGCAGATTGGATGCCCTTTTTGGAAGAAGCTTCAGAAGGTATGCTTTTAACTGGAGTAAGATTTTGTCAGATAACCTAACACAAGAAATCTCAAACTACAATGTTGCAAAATCAAAGGGACAATCAGTGGCCTTTTACATGTCAACATACATTATGGATGCAATCTGCTATGTGACTCCTTTTCCCTTAATGAATTGGAGTTGGAACATAACCTGTCCAGAACCCATTCATGAATATAATTCTGCCCTTTGGGAAGAAAATGCTAAGGACGCATTTTACGAAATTTGTCATTTTGTTATAATTTTGATGCATAAAATATTTTTTAGATTCGAACCTCCTCGTATTTCTAATACAGTCATAGAAAATATTAAAGAAATAGCCGACTGGTTTATTGACGAGAATTTTTCCTACATTAGGGTTTATGGTTGTTCTATTCCCCCTCATGCACTCCCTAAATTCCTACTGACAGTTTGGTGTGTAGAGAGGTAGCCCACCAGATAGTAAAATGCGGCATTGGATTAGATCTAAAGGAAGCTCAGAAGAAGTCATGGCCAACTTTCCCTATACATGTCGGGAAATTTTCATTACTGAATCTAGGCCATTCTAAAGTAGAGGCCGAATCACTAGAAGAAGTAAAATTGGTAGATATTGAACACAGAAAGCATGACCCCTATCAATTAATAAGAAAACATTTGATGCATTGTAATTTAAAAGCCTATGAGCACGAAACATATTTTTATGATGACGTATTCAAGGAGGTTAAATCCTATGAAGAGGTATTGAACAGAGTACAAGCACTGCCACCTGATTCACAGATTGGTTTCACGTCATTCCAGAGCCATAGGCGAAGCTGTTTACCCAAAATTTTGCAGAGTGAAGCTACGACCCCACCTCCAGAGCAGGAAGGGCCTCCCCCAAGCTTTGAAACAAATATACAGGACAAAGCAAATACTAAAGGAAAGATGAAGGATATTGAAATACCTTCACAAGACACAGAAATTTCCCAGACAAAAGAATCAGAGGCAGGGAAGGGAAAAAAGCTAGAAACATCCCCAGAAATCCCTAAGGATGTTCTAGAAAAGACAGGAGGAACAACATCTACAGATCTTGGAAGTCCCATTAATTTCTTGACTCCGTTGTAGTCCACTTATGGAAACCCCCATGAGGGAGCTCTGTATGTTAGTGATTTGGAGCCAATTTCTAGAGATGAGATTCCTTCATCAGACTATTTTTTCAGTAAAAAGAGAAGGGCAATCTTGAAACAGGAAATCCATCCAAGAGGAGATGGGATGGTTAAAAAACATAGGGTCATTATATATGGAAAGAAACTTAAAGATGGAGAATTTTCTACAGAGATAGAAGGCATGATGGGAGCTTTAGCGTCGACAAATATATTTTCTGTTGGTAGTTTGACAACCATGTTGGAACAAAAAGACCAAATGATAGATCAACTACAGGATAAATTGAAAGAAACTGAGAGAAATGTCAGTTGGGGAATAAAAAAAGGTCTAGAGCAAGATATATTAAAAGATATTCAAGAAATTCAGAAAATGAAAACAAGCTTAGAGGAAGCAAATCATATAATACAGGTCACCCAGACATAGGTCCTAAAACAGGAAGAAGAAAATAAACAATTACGAGATAAAATTTACACTATTTCAAATCAAGTGGTAGAGCTTGAAATTTTCCAGGCTCAAGTATTGGGAATACATTTGAAAATAGAAGAGGAACAACATAAAGTATTTTTAAATTTGGAAGTTGTCCATAATTACTTTCAGGAAACAAACAAATCTTTGGAGAATGTTCTCCAGAAAGAATGAGAAGTGAAAGCGGCCAGAACGACTTTCCAGAAAGCAGTAGCCCTTTCAACAAAGGATGAGGTTGGAAAGATTCAGAAACTATCCATTTCAGAACAGGTTAAAGGAGATGTAATACTTAAAGTGTGGGAAGCAGACCTGGCTGAAAATAAAAGAATAACCAGAGATGTCAATGATGATTGCCAAGGGATTTTTGATCTCTTAGAAAAGACTTCATTGAATATTGGAAAAAATGACCATCCTGGTTTATTAGGAGAGATCAACATTGTCAAGCACCAGCTAAGGTTCAAGGAGGATCTGGAGGAAATGAAGGTAGAGATCCCAAAAATTAAGGTAATCAATATCTCTGAAATTGACAAATGGATAATGATACCGAACTTAAAGTTGCAAACTATTAAGTTCACGAGGAAGATAATAGAAGATTGCTTGCCCAAATTACATAAAAGATTCTTCATATTTGAGGCAAAAGAGATACCAGACGTTCCCAAAGTTTTGGTGAATTTTTTGGGAAAATGTGTTCACTGTCTTTAGGCGGAAGAAGGAAGTTCATCAACACCAACATAAAAGTACTCTTTTGAATATTTTCATCATTAGAAATTAGAAAAGAAATGTAAACGGTTTGACATGATTCATCCATGTAACCGTAGTCTTAGGAAGTTGGTTAATCACCAACAAGAAAATATTTGATAATCATGCATACATATATTTTGAGAGGACTGAGAAAGGGCTTTTGTTTTTTGGGAAAGAGTCGATTATAAGAAGATTTTCCAATTCACTGTGATATATGATACAGATGAGATTCTGAATCCTACCAAATTGTAGCTATGTGTTCTTTAACCTTGTTTATCATATTTTTCTATGTTTCTCTTTCAATGTCTTTCTAATGAATGATCAATTTGAAGTTTATTTTATATATCTTTTATAATTTAGATCGATTTGGTTATCAAATTATTTACAGCTTTTCCTATGAAATTTCTATCAGTAATTTTAAGACCTATAGATCATTTGAACCATAATATTTAAAACTTCATTAGAAATATCGTTTTCTTCTTTATTTCCTGTTACAATATGAGATTCTTTCGTGATTAAAGCCTCATATTTTTCAGTAATATTTCTTTGTTGTTTTACAATTCTCAAATTGTTTCAAGTCCAGGAAACGGCCTCAACTGTATTTGTGTTATTATTTTGAATTTCAAAACCTTTTTTCCTATTCTCATCTCTTAAAAAATCGAAGTAACAATCTATCGAATTCTTTCACAACTAAATAAAATCTTACTCTCCATGACTGTCCCAAATAGCAGACAACCCAACATAGAACCTGGTCTTCAAGATCAAACCAGTATTGCTTTAAACCTCTTTAATACCATTCTGCAAACAACGAATAACCAGGCTGAATTAGAACGTTCATGGGCTTCTATTGAGAGGGATATCAACATCCAAGAACATCGGGAGGCTAGACAGAGACAATTGAGAAATTGATTTTGCTTTACCTTTCTTTTGATTCTTATCCTTTAATTACCCTTACTTTTACGGATGCCTTGACGGTATACTTTACAGCCTTAAAGTATAAAATCAGGAGCAACATGCATCATGATGAGTAAATCAATTCAATAAAAGAGCCACCTAAGCATGTGCATCAAAAACCACCTCATCAAAATAAACAAGTGCTCAAAGACCCTATGCAACTTGACAAGTTTGGGTATGGGAGGGTTGACAAGGTGACCTATTGGGTGAATTGTCCCCTAGCTCAAGGAGTGTTTCCCGAGTGGAATCCATTTCTAAGACATGTGGAAAAGATGATATGGATGGGGGCAAGACTCTTAGGCATGGTGTTCATGAAATACAAGGGATCACAATGTCTCATTTATGGGTGCCTTTGTAGAGGGTGTGTTGCACCTTCGTTTTCAATGCATCCTTTTTCCAAGCCCATTCATTTCCATTAATTAATTAAGGTCCAAACACTGGGTACTCCCTATGGTGAATCGATTAGCTTGGGGGGTAGTGCCAACGTGTCAAATGAAGGGAGAAGTACACATAGTTCCATGGGGGTATAGTCTAGCTTGTAACACACTTTGTGTAAATCCCTCAATCAAGTGGGACATTTATGTTATGTGTTT
>SNQJ01S0165646.1:7235-28235 GCA_010110895.2 Picea sitchensis | reverse complement strand
ACATTTTCATTTTGAATCATCTTGTACTTGAACATTTAAGTGGGGTAAAAGGAGGTTGCCCCCTCGAAGAGGCTTATTATCTGAAATTATCTCTTTTGCAAGGCGTTGAGTACTTTTCCTTAGGTTTTTCTATGCTATATTGTTGTTTGGTTCTTAACATATGGTATCAGAGCTCAAGGTCTTGGGGTTTCACTGCTACATCTGAGACACCGTGACATTTTCTCTATAACTTTTTTTCTACAACGTTTCTGAAGGAACCACTTGGAGGGTATTTAGAAGACGGATCAAGGTACGTTGGGTTCAAAATTCAGCTCCTGGGGCCTTATACTTTCGGAGATATAGCCTGTACAAGATAGGGTTCTGGAATCATCCTGAAATGAGTCATTGTGGAATTTTTGCTATAAAAAATTTTCTGTAACGTTTCAGACGCTGAACTCCAGAGAAATTTACATAAATTAGTAAGGTATCTTTGTAAAAAAATTTAGATTCTGTGTCATCTTAAAATTGTATATACACCTTGTGTAAGATAGTGTATCTGACTAGTCCAATTGACTAGTCTCAAGAAGTTGTTCCAAGTAAAACAAGCATAACTTCTTGCTGGAGTATCTAAATTTAGTGGGACTGGTTGCATTGGATTGTGGGAAGTCCGTATTATTTTGGGTGCAAGTTTCAGAATTTGATATCAATTATTTTGGGCAGGGAATTCTATACAAGTGAGCTCTCCTGGAAAGGCCAAAAATCAGCAAGTGGTGAGGAAGTTACCGTAAATTCCACTTGGAACATCCAATTTTGATCAGACCTGTGGAATTGCAGAGAATAAATATCAGAGAACTACCTAAAGGAAAGTTTCATACCCAGAAGGGCTGAAACTTTGGAGATCTAACAGAATAAATATTGTCTAGCAGAACCACCTCAAAATCAAGACTCAAAAGTGATATTTGGCCAACATGCCACCCAAAAAGGTACCTCCTACACCAAATAAGCCTCCAAAAAATCCTAATTGGACTCTTGATGAAGGTGAAGAAATGTGTAGGGACATAAATGATTTACAAAAGAAGACAGTAACCAAAGATGAACTACAAGAGATGAGGGATTCAATAGAAGCTAAGTTGGATACTAAGATAGATGGTTTAAAAGGGAAGATCATGGAAGTATTGAAAAATTTTGTAACAGAGAAGACACCCGAAAGTGAAAATGCATCCCATGAAATTCATGATGAGGACACAAGGAAGGTGAATCAAGAATGGAGAAACTCAAACTTTGTTTTGAAGACCAACCACGTTCCTAAGATTGATATGAGGAAGTTTGATGGCAAGGACCCAATCACATGGATACTTTAGATGGAGCAATTCTTTGATATCCATAATGTGCCACATACACAAAAGGTACGAATTGCTTATTTATATTTAGAACATAATCAATTTGTATGGTATCAATGTCTTTGTTCTCGCAAATCACTTGTCACTTGGACAATTTTCACGGAAGAAATGATAGCACACTATGAGGATACAAGGAGCAATACCTTCTTTAGCCAATTTGACGACCTCTATTGAGATGAGGTTCTTCCGGCTTCCGCTATCAACAATAAAATTCAGCGGGGTCCCCTTCACCCACATATGTGAATGAAAAAGGCTCTCCCCCTCTTCAGGATCTGTTGGTTCTTCTGGTTGAATTGTTGCGGTCGCGACAATAGCAATGGGGTTTGCGTCGATGATCTGTCTTTTACCAGTATTTTTAGAATCATATTATGAATCAGGGTTCAACTCCTTGTCTTTGATATCGGCCACCGATGACTGTTTTGAGCGACATTCATCGGTGTTGTGCCAGGGGATTTTGTGGAAATCGCACCATTTTCCGTTGTCTTTCCGTGACCCTTCCTTTCCTGTGGCTTGGACTGGTTTTCGTGAGACTATTTTTTAGGGTCGTCTTTATCATACTTTAGTTGTTGCGGATTTGCAAATCTGAACTCCCGTTTGTTCTGGTGCTTAAACTTCTGCTCGATTTTAACAGCATATCGATAAGCAGAACCGAGTGATGAGATGTCCAGAAAATCCATTTCAGTTTGGATGTATCTGTGAAGAGCCCCGTGGTACTTCAGAACCAGATGTCCCTCGGAGTCTTTGATACCTAGCTTGGTGCGCAAGGTATGGAATGTATTGGTGAACTCTGGAACTTCTTGGCCCCTCTCTTGCCGCAGTGTGTTCCATCTCATGTATTGGTCCTCATAGTTGCCAACAAGGTAATATTGTTCCTTTACCGCATCCATAAAAAAATCCAAAGTGGGCTCGGCCCCATATATTCCAAAATCCTCTGTGGAACTTTGTTCCCAGTAAGTTTCCCACCAATGTTTGACATGGGGGAGAGCTTTAAGGAGTGCGAAGGTGATCTTTTCTCTGTCGGAAAAATTATGAACAAAGAAATAACCTTCTAGTAGGTTTAAGCATTTGTCTAGGGCTTCTGCATCTATCTATCCTTCAAATACAGAAATATCAAAATTAACTTGTACCTTGAAAGGCAAGGTGCTTCCAAAGTGGCCGCTTGATGAATATGCGCTTGTTTCTATCGACGGGCATTGAAGGATGTGGGAAAAATTCTCCATCATTTCGTCCCTCTGTCACGTGAGAGATTTTTCAAGCAAGAGATTGATAGGATCGTCTGCTCCTTCATTTTTCTTTTCTTCTGCCATGGAGGGTTTCTTGGGCATGCGAGAGTGATTGTCTTCAAGAGATACAAGCTCGAGACCCAACTTTCTATACTCAGACCTCGTCGGGGACATGCACTCAAAAATGATCAAGAGTAGTCTGTTCTGATACCACTGATCCAGATTATTTTCAACACAAAATGAGAGTGGAGATATAATAAATAAATGCACAGAGATATCGCAGATATCCAATAATATAACATAAATGTATCAGATATGCAACCATAAACACAGAGATACAGTAATACACAATTTTCTATTAATGAGTGAAAATGTACGAAGACTGTAAAATACAGAATGAAAGACTCGCTAGAATGGTGACAACTTATCTCTGAGAAGAGATGTGATGTCTACTTGCATCCGTGAGAAGATGATTATTACAATGAGGCTCTAAGGGCCTTTTTAACTTAAGGAAAATCCAAAACCCTAACCCCAGAAGATGAAAAACCAAAAGGTTTGTGGGCCCTGATGGGGGTAGTTGATACATCAACTTCCGAGGGGCATAACTTTTGCATATGATCTCCGTTTAGGGCGCTCTATACACTGTTAGAAAGATATATCCGAGGACTACAACTTTTGTGTGATAAAGATGAACTTTGTTCCATGTTTCTCCCCGTTTTCCCAAAAAACATCGTTTAGGGTCTCAAAACAGTTCCGAAAGTTCAGGACCCAAAAAAACTGCTAAAAATAGTAAATTACCAAAATTGCCAGAAACCTGTTTTGAGCTATAGTTGGAAGAGGTGGGTGGCCACCAATATCCACCTGGATCAAGTATGGGGATGAGATTTTATAGAGCATGTACAAAGCCCTCATTCCATACTTAGGCATTTTTTGGATCGTGGATTCTCGGGCTCAAAATTGGGCCTTTGTTGTTTCGTGCCCTACAAATAGCACTGAGAGTTCCGCGATATACAAATTGACAAGCAAACTTGTGGACTATAGAAACTTATCAAAAAATAAATAATGTCTATTACATATCTCTGGAAATTACATCAACATTTAAAAGCATACAAAAGAATAGTAATAACGTTTGTTACATAGGTCCATGGAGAAAAAGCCAAAAAAAATAGCATTCTTGAATTAGTTTGCTTTAAAACAAAGGCTTCTGGACACAATAAAAATCAAAATTTATCAAAGTATAGGTTCTTGGACACCAAAAAAGTTAGCATACAATAGAATAGTAACAACGTTGTGCAAGACAAAAAAATTATAGCATACAATAGGACACATCCATACTTAGCTAGTTTTTCGATCGTAGGTTCTCGGGCTGGTGGGCTGAAAATTGGGCCTCTGTTGTTTCGGGCCCTACAAATAGCACCGAGAGTTCCCCAATATACAAATTTACAAGCGAACTTGCAGACATTTATGAAAAATAAATAATGTTTGTTACATATCTCTAGAAATTACATCAACATTTAAAAGCATACAATAGAATAGTAATAATGTCTGTTACATAGGTTCGTGGAGAAAAACACAAAAAAATAGCATTCTCGAATTAGTTTGTTGTAAAACAAAGGCTTTTGAACACAAGAAAAATCAAAATTTATCAAAGTATAGGTTCCTGGACACCCAAAAAGTTAGCATACAATAGAATAGTGACAACGTTGTGCAAGACAAAAAAACATTAGCATACAATAGGACACAAGAAATGTAGCAGGCCCGAATTAGTTTTCTTTGGAACAAACAAGAAAGGTTCCTGGACACCCAAAATTTAGTTTACAATAAAGGCATTCCCGAATCAGTTTTCTTTGAAATTTATCAAAAATTAAAAATGTGTGTTACATATTTTAGTAACAACGTCGTGCAAGACAAAACAAATATAGCATACAATAGGACACATCCATACTTAGCCAGTTTTTGGATCGCGGGTTCTTGGGTTGGCGGGATGAAAATTGGGCCTCTATTATTTCGTGCCCTACAAATAGCACCAAGAGTTCCACGATATACAAATTTACAAGTGGACTTGCAAACTATAGAAATTTATGAAAAATAAATAATGTATGTTACATATCTCTGGAAATTACATCAACATTTAAAAGCATACAATAGAATAGTAACAACATCTGTTACATAGGTTCGTGGAGAAAAACACAAAAAAAATAGCATTCCCGAATTAGTTTGTTGTAAAACAAAGGCTTCTAGACACAAGGAAAATAGAAATTTATCAAAGTATAGGTTTCTGGACACCCAAAAATTTAGCATACAATAGAATAGTAACAACTTGTGCAAGACAAAAAAAAATTAACATACAATAGGACACAAAAAAATGTAGCAGACTCAAATTAGTTTTCTTTGGAACAAACAAGAAAGGTTCCTGGACACCCAAAATTTAGTATACAATAAAGGCATTCCCGAATCAGTTTTCTTTGAAATTTATCAAAAATTAATAATGTGTGTTACATCTTTCTAGAAATTTAAATGCGTTTGTCATATAGACTGGGATTGGGCCTCCCGCAGACCATAAAACTAAATAAGTACAAGAATTAGGAATGTTGAAAGAAGAAGTGTGTAACGGTAGAGAGGAAGACCTGAAAAGAAGAAATTGGAAGTTATGAGTCTTTGGTTACAGTTTTCTATTTAAAGAGGTCATAACTGGATTGATAAAGAAAACAAGATGACAATATAGACTTAAACTGGATTGATAAAGAAAACAAGATGCTAGTATAGACTTACTATGAAGATGATGTGTTTTTGTTGCTATCGTCGATGGTCAGTGGAGTCCTATCGACCAGTTGTTGTCCTTCCTGGACGAGGTTGTCCATTCTATGTTCGAACCATTCTTCGATGTATCTTTTCATGGGGGCCATGTTGATTTCATCCCAGATTTCTATGTCGTAAAGGTCATTTTCTAATTTCCTTAGATCCATTGAAATACTATGCAGACTCTGTTCAATTTCTTCATTGTGTGCTACATATTTCAGTACCCAATGCTCGTGTTCATCTAGATGATGTTCAAGTATGCCGTAAAAAATTTCGAAAGACAACCCCTTTAAAATATTAAGTTGTTCATGGAAGGCTTCTTTGGTCATTGACAAGGATTTGAGAATTAAGTTTGGGTCTTAAACCTCGTTGGTACTTCCAACTAAGTCTATTTGGATCAGGCTTTGGAATAAATCTTCCTTTTATGATATGACTTTTTCACATGATTTGACAATGAGCTCCAAGTGGTTAAGTTTCTTTTTCTAGCATGATTTTACTTTTTTGGTCTGCTTTGGGGAGGGGAGTTTATCTTGTCTTGTTTTTAGTTCCGATGTGTTGACAACATAGTTGGAAAAATGGGTCAGCACCTTCTCACAAAAACTCTTATCATTTTTAAAATTCGCCTCCAAATGTTCTAGGAAATCATTTGCCTTATTTTCGAAGGAAACTAGATTTTGCGATGATTCCCAGGCTTCAATAACTAGCTGCATTCTTTTGTTGATGTTATTCTCTACAAGGGATCTAGAGCATGTAAGGAGGGTAGAGGATACTTTCATCTTGGCTGCAGTGGTAGCAGGCACGATTTTTGCTAAAGGACTGGCAAATTTTGGGGTTGCAATGAAATCCTGCTCAAATTCGTTGAGGCGCTCTTTGAGACTAGCATTTTCTGTCTCAATTCCTCCAATGGAATCACAAAGAATTTCACCTGTTACTTAGTGAAATGAGAAAATTTGGGATGACCACATTTTCCTAAAGTTAATATCTGTATGAGATTTTACTTTCTTGTTTGTTACATCTCTCTTTTCAATGACCATACTTTTAGATTGGCTATAAAAAACAATGCTCTGGAATACGAAGGATTCATCTTGGTAAACAAATTCAGTCTCAGATATTTCCACTGCGGATGACCCAATTTTCTACATGTTCTCAATTTTAATTTCAAGTTGCAGCTGTTCACTTTCAATTTCATGTTCCTCCACCTGCCCTGCATTGTTTTTTATCTTCTTCATCAGTGGAAATTTGTGAGAACTGTCAATTTTTATGCGAGGAGGGTTCTTATCTCCTCCTCCGTTTGAAGATTTTTGGGTTGCTTTCTTGCTGGGGTGCATCGTCAAAGTGATGCTCCATGATGTTGTGCTCTTGGGAGTGCTGGAGGAGGACTAGGTACTCTTCTCACCGGATACTTTTCCTTGTTGTCTATACAATTTAGTTGCGCTTTTCAATGCCTCTGCGTCGCAATCGACAGAAGCAGGATTGTTGTTGTCACTGTTCCTGTCTTCAGTCAGATGTCTATGGATAAAAGAGTTGTTAAATCCAACTTCCAGTAAATGTTCTCGAAAAATACCATTAGGGTCGAACCCTTTTAGCCTTTCAACATACGTTAGGTTCAATTTCTATAAATGGTCGACAAACTCATCAATCTTGTTGGCGTTTCTTCACACGAAGTCTCCAACTTTCTAGTGCAGAGGAATGAGTTGTTTTTTTTTCTTGTCATGGAAAAAATGCAACACGTGGTTGTATTGCCTTGCTATTTTTGCAACAAACATCTTGTTTGTGATGTGACATGGAAGGAAAGTAGGATATTCCTTAGACCCAAAGACCATGAGGACACTGTGATTTTTATTTTGTTCAAGTGTGCCCTTCCTATTCAAAAGTTTGTTGCCTAGCTAGACATCCGCAGAGCATCCTTTCCTAGCAATAAATATTTGAAAACTGAGACAAAGCCATTAAAAAATTCATAAAAACAATGGGAGGCCTTGTGCCTCCACAGGGACTCGTACCAGAATGTTACTGGGTCGAATCCATAGTTTATTTTATTGGAAAGAGAAATTTGTCTTGGCTGCACCTACGAAATGATTTCTTGTCGAAGATGCGTTGGCTTCCATCAATATTCATTCAAGGATATGAGTGAATTTGTCCATCATCTTGTTCCTCTATTAGTTGAGGGCTTGCTTGAGTAATGTATTGAAATATCGCATACTTTGTCATCTCTTATTTCTTCCACCATGGGAGGTCGCTTGGGATGATGAGAGTGATTGTCCTCAAGAAAAACTAGCTTGAGACCCAACTCTCTATACCTTGACCTCATTGAGGACATGCTCTGAGAAATGTTGATATTATGGTAGCCGTGGGAGGTATATACCTCCACATATAAACCTGACGAGAATAAAATATTCTGGGAAGCAAGAAGAAACCCTAATGAGTTGGCTAATAACCCTATAAGACAAGTCAACTCAAGAGGATAATTTGTATTAGGTTATTAGCCTCTAAGAAAAGAAGTTGGCTAGAAGAAATATTATATACTAAAGAATTAGTACCCAGAATGAGAAGTCGGCCCTGGAAGTCTGCCAGATTTAGTATAAATACAGGAGGCCAATCTTCATTCTGGCTAGCATTCTCAGAACTGCAAAGCACACTTGTGCACACTGTAGTTGGGTATTTTTGTGCACAAGTCTAGAGGAGAGCTATTTTTGTAGCCGCTGCAGCTAGAAGATTTCGTTCTGGCTTGGACTATCTCTTGGTTATGGTTTGGACTATCTGATCAGATCTTGTTTGGTGCGCCATCCTTGGAGGAAGATGCACTACCCTTTGTGTGGCTATCTATCCTAGGGTTTGTTTTTGGAATGATTCTCTGTCAAGGTTAAGGTGCTCGGAGGGTGGCTTCGGCCTATGGTTGAGTAACAATAGTGATATTGTCTATGGTAAAACAAGCACATACGTCATATTCTAGCAGGTTATGGGCCCTCACCTCCTTCATTCAGTTAATCACTGGAAGGAAACATAGCCATAAGGATATTAAGCTTGTTGAAGAATTGCCACTAGGTCTTCTAGCAAGAGCAGTCACCAAAGCACTGTCGTTAGGGTTACTAGTAGGTGCAGTTGTAGAAACCCTAATCCTCTCATTGAGGCACCTTAAGTGAAGGGATTGATCTAATTTCTAGATAGACTAGTGTGCCCTAGCCTAGCACATCTCCTGGTACTCTCAGCAAGCCAATATGTCAAGTTTGAGTTTTTGGTCAAATCTAGGGTTGACCAAGTCAAAGAAACCATGACTTACTCTATGAAGTCAAAAAAAAAGTTAGATGGAGCCTCTAACTTCATAGCATGGAAGACAAGGATTGACCTCATCCTTGCCAAGAATAAAGTGTTGGATATCGTGAAAGGAAATATCGTGGCACCAAAGTTTGAAGAAGGTAAAGAGAAGGAACCACAGAATGTTGCAGTTATGGAGAAGTTCAAAGATGGTGAAATCAATGCTATGAGTATCATAATGGACTTATAAAAGACCACTTGATACTGTTCATCTCTAATCTTGACTCATCGAAGAAGATGCACGATGCCCTAACAAACCTCTTCTCAGTCAAAAACTTTGGACAAGTAATGAGTCTGAAGAATGAGCTCTGTGACATGAAGATGAATGATGATGACAGAATAACATCATACTTTGTAAGAATCTCTCAGTTAAGAGATCAACTACAAGCTATTGAAGAGATCATTTCAAAGAAGGAATTGGTTAACATAGTACTCAATGGTCTTCCCAAGATGTGGGATGCATTTGTCGCGAGCATGAACACAAGGAAGGAGTATCCTACATTTGAAGAACTTTGGACTTGTTGTGCTCAAGAAGAATCAAGGATCGGTGAAAAAGAGAAAACCCAAAAGAAGTATGATGATCAAGCCTTCACAACAAGGTTCAAGGATTTTAGGAACAAAAGGAAGTTTGGCTCCATGAAGAAAACAAATCAAGAGAAAGATATGTCAAGGATACAATGCTTCAATTTTCAAAAGTATGGTCACTACAAGAATCATTGTACCGAGTTAAAGAAAAGGAAGGAAACACATGAAGCATTAGTTTCCGAAGAAAGGGAATCCTCAAAGAAAGCCAAGCAAGACAAAACAAACTTCTTCTTCTGAGACAAGGTAACAATACTCTTCATAGTTCTTGTACATACCATGTTTTTGGTACATATCTTGCATATCTATTTCTTAGAAGATAATATGTTCAAAGAGAAACTAGACGTATGGAAGAACAACAAGATAAGGACTGCTATCACTATTACTATAAGACAAGCTGCAAGATAATTTGAAATCAGAAGGAAACCTAGAAGAAGTAAAGACAGAAAGAAGTCAACAATCAAGAGGAAATTGGAAAAAGATTTGTAACACTTTGCAGAAGACAATAAGAATGCAAACGAAAGCGTGGAATCTTCTAAATGGAGGGAGCCGATTATATATTACCAAAAGAAGAGCATGCATGAAGCAAGGATTAGGAGAAAGCCAATCCTATGATCCATTGAAGATGATGAAATATATATCCATGGTAGCAACCATGAAAAGCAACACATGTTCAGTTCGACCTTAGAAGAAGTCTTCTTTGAAGAGAAGCCCTAAAGTATCCCTAATTTTCCATCCACTTCCGTGATCCTATGATGAAAGAAAGAAGTGGAATATTTAAGGGCATGGAATCTTGTCGAAGATGCCTTCTCTACCATCAATATTCATCGAAGGATCTGAGTGAATTTGTCCATAATCTTGTTCCTCTATTAGTTGAGGGTTTGCTTGAGTAATGTCTTGAAATATCTCATGCTCTATCATCTCTCATTTCTTCCACCATGGGAGGTCGCTTGGGATGATGATAGTGGTTGACCTCAAGAAAAACTAGCTTGAGACCCAACTCTCTATACCTTGACCTCGCCGGGGACATGCTCTGAGAAATATTGATATTATGGTAGTTGCGGGAGGTATTTACCTCCACGTATAAACCTGACAAGAATAGAATATCCTGGGAAGCAAGAAGAAACCCTAATGAGTTGGCTAATAACCCTATAAGACAAGTCGGCTCAAGAGGATAAATTGTATTAGGTTATTAGCTTCCAAGAGAAGAATTCGACTAGAAGAAATATTATATACTAAAGAATTAGTACCCAGAATGAGAAGTTGGGCCTAGCAGTCTGCCATATTTAGTATAAATACAGAAGGCCAGTCTTCATTCGGGCCAGCACTCTCAGAAATGCATAGCACACTTGTGCGCACTACAGTTGGGCAGTTTTGTGCACAATTCTGGAGGAGAGTTGTTGTTGCAGCTGCTGCAGCTAGCAAATTTCATTATGGCTTGGAATATCTCTTGGTTATGGTTTGGACTATCTGATCAGATCTTGTTTGGTGCTCCATCCTTGGAGGAAGATGCACTACCCTTTGTTTGGCTATCTAGCCAAGGGTTTTCTTCTAGAATGATTCTTTGTCAAGGTTAAGGTGCTCGGAGGGTTCCTTTGGCCTATGGTTGGGTGACAATAGTGATATTGTCTATGGTAAAACAAGCACATCCATCATATTCTAACAAGTTATGGGCCCACACCTCCTTTATTTAGTCTAATCCCTGGAAGGAAACATATCCATAAGGATATTAAGCTCGTTGAAGAACTGCCACTAGGTCTTCTAGCATGAGTAGTCACCAAATCACTGTCGCTAGGGTTACTAGTAGGTGTAGTTGCAAAAACCCTAATCCTCTCGTTGAGGCACCTTAAGTGAAGGGATTGCCATAACTTCTGGATAGACCAGTGTGCCCTAGCCTAGCGCATCTCCTGGTACTCTTAGCAAGCCAAGATTTCAAGTTTGAGTTTTTGGTCAAATCTAGGGTTGACCAAGTCAAAGTAGCCATGACTTACTCTATGAAGTCAGAAAACAAGTTAGATGGAGCTTATAACTTCATAGCATGGAATACAAGGATTGATCTCATCCTTGCCAAGAATAAAGTGTTGGATATCATGAAAGGAAAGATCGTGGCACCAGAGTTTGAAGAAGGTAAAGAGAAGGAACCACAGAACGTTGCAATTATGGAGAAGTTCAAAGATAGTGACATCAATTCTATGAGTATCATAGTGGACTCTATAAAATACCACTTGATACCCTAGATCTCCCATCTTGACTCATCGAAGAAGATGTACGATTCCCTAACAAACCTCTTCTCAGTCAGAAACTTTGGACAAGTAATGAGTCTGAAGAATGAGCTCTGTGACATGAAGATGAATGATGATGACATCATAACATCATACTTTGTAAGAATCTCTCAGTTAAGAGATCAACTACAATCTATTGAAGAGATCATTTCAGAGAAGGAATTGGTGAACATAGTACTCAATGGTATTCCCAAGACGTGGGATGCATTTGCTGCAAGCATGAACACAAGGAAGAAGTATCCTACTTTTGAAGAACTTTGGACTTGTTGTGCTCAAGAAGTATCAAGAATCAGTGCAAAAGAGAAACCCCAAAAGAAGTACGATGATCAAGCCTTCACAACAAGGTTCAAGGATTTCAAGAACAAAAGGAATTTTGGCTCCAGGAAGAAAACAAATCAAGAGAAAGATATGTCCAGGATACAATGCTTCAATTGTCAAAAGTATGGTCACTACAAGAATCATTGTACCGAGTTAAAGAAAAGGAAGGAAACACACAAAGAATCAGTTGTCGAAGAAAGGGAATCCTCAAAGAAATCCAAGCAAGACAAAACAAACTTCTTCTTCTAAGACAAGGTAACAATACTCGTCATAGTTCTTGTACATACCATGTTTTCGGTATATATCTTTCATATCTATTTCTTAGAAGATAATATGTTCAAAGAGAAACTAGACTTATGGAAGAACAACAAGATAAGGACTGCTATCACTATGACTATAAGACAAGCTTCAAGATAAGTCAAAATCAGAAGGAAACCTAGAAGAAGTAAAGACAGAAAGAAGTCAGCAATCAAGAGGAAATTGGAAAAATATTTGTAACACTTTGCAGAAGGCAATAGGGATGCAGATGAAAGCGTGGACTCTCCTAGATGGAGGGAGTCGATTATATATTACCAAAAGAAGAGCATGCATAAAGCAAGGATTAGGAGGGAGCCAATCCTATGATCCATTGAAGATGATGAAATATGTATCCATGGTAGCAACCATGAAAAGAAGTATGTGTTCAGTTCAAACTTAGAAGAAGTCTTCTTCAAAGAGAAGCCCTAAAGTATCCCTGGTTGTCCATCCACATCCATTATCCTATGATGAAAGAAAGAAGTAGAATATTTAAGGGCATGGAATCTATAAGAAACTCCATGGATCCAAGAGCTAAAGAGAAACATGAGGAAGAACATGAAGATTCCAAGAAAGAAAGAGATGCCAGAACAACCAGTCATTGTATCGAGAATCACAAGATTACCAGCCTGATATGAACTCACTAAAAGAAATCAAGCAGAAGTACCGGAAGTTGTGATGGAGAACAGTGTATGAAATACTTATGAATGTAAGCATTGCGAGATCCAAAACTAGAGGTTCTCCCAGGTGGAGGGAGAAGACTATGATGATTACTTATCCCAGTAAACCAGACATACCTCTACATGAGTGAGTATATCATCCGCAATATCCATGGATTGGAGTTTACATGCAAAGCAACCTCAAGGCTTTGAGGTATATCAGAAAGAGACCCTTGTATGAAGATGGAAGAAGACAACTTGGTGGAGAACCTCCAATGCACAATAGAAGCATGGTGAAGACTTTCTATAACAAAGATATTGTATCAAAATGGTTACTCAGAAGCTCAGAATGATGGATCACTAATCCATGACAAACACTTATGACAACCAAAGAAGTATCACTTGGATATGTTCTAGTTTGACTCTTGCCACGATGTTGTGAGCTAGCAAGAAACAAAGAGGAATCTAACAATGATTGATCAGAGCTCTAGGAAGCCTTCAAAGAATACCAGTGTTCTAGACAGACCAAAGTACATTGAGATCAAGCATTACACTCTCCATGATAAATTCCAGAAAGGAGAAAGTGGTTCTCAAATATATATCTCAACAGATGAGAAGATAAGAAAACATTTTCGTAAAGCCTCTGTCCAAGATAGAAGAGTTTGTGTACTCAAGTTGGAGCTCGTGGAGACGACTTCCCTATTGAGAAAGGAGGAGATGACACCTAGGTTGGGAGGGAACACTGATGTGTATTGATTTATGGATAATCATTTTTCAGTTCGAAAAATAGTCCAAGATGAGCAGTCCCTTTCCAGTTCGGAAGGTGGTTTGATATTTCTGACGAACAAGCATTTTCCAGTTTGGAAAATGGTCTAGATCAAACAATCATTTTCGTAATGAAAATGGTTCGATGGATTGTTGACGTACCATAGACAACGATTTCCCATTATGGTCAACATGGGGAATGGTCTAGGGCAGTCTCTCTTCTTGAGGGTTACTCAAGAAGACTGGTCCACCTCGCCAAACAACGATTTCCCATTGTGGTTAACATGGGGAATGGTTCGTTTTGGAGGTTGGTGCAGGACAGTCATTTCCTTTGGAAATGGTTGGGACAATCATTCCTTAGGGAGGATTCAGTCTCTCCAGTTTGCACTTTGTTTAGTGTCGGAGGAATGGCCCAGGGTGGGGAATGGTCCAGGTTCAACAATCAGGGACAGACATTCCTTAGGGCAGACTCATTCTCTCCAGGTTACACTTTGTTTAGTGTCGGAGGAATGGCCCAGGGTGGGGAATGGTCTAGGCTCAGAAATTAAGACAATTATTCTTCCTTGCTTGAGAAGAATAGTCCAGATTTCTCATCATTGATGTTTGACTTTTTGAGGGAAGATTCTCTTCCAGGTCCCATAGATGTGAGTGGAAGAATGGTCCAAATGATTCAATTTATATCATAACAATGTTTTATGTGTAGGTTGATATCAAATGATTGTTATGGAGATTGTATGTCTCTGGACAATAGATGTATACTACCGCGGTGGATGTGTTCCACTGATTGTGATTATATTCCATTGATCAAGTATCTGTGTGCTACTTGGTGTGGTAGTGTACCACTGGATTGTAGTTGTGTACTACTATAGATAGATATTGTTGTGTTCTATTGAATGATATTGTTCTGATTGTCTTGAAGACTATCAACAGTGTTGGAAATAATTATCAGCTAGATGAATGATCAATGGACAAAGATTTCCCAGACGAAAAATGGTTCAGGACATTTATTCTTCTAGGACATATGTCTGTATTAGAAGAATGAATCTTGTGTCACTCTGTGGAGTGAGTGACTTATCCAACATCATGTCTGATTACTCAGATGGAGTATGGTTTCGAGAGATGATGCAGTTGATGACACTGATAGCAATGATGGTGCTCATGATATAGTCATAAGATAGTATGTACGACTATGTTGATGCTATCGGGTGAATGGTATGTTTGTGCTCAAGAGCATTACCTATAATGCCTCCCTAGCTAGGAGGGAGTGTTGATATTATGGTAGATGCGGGAGATATTTACCTCCACGTATAAACCTGACGAGAATAGAATATTCCGGGAAGCAAAAAGAAACCCTAATGAGTTGGCTAATAAGCCTAGAAGACAAGTTGGCTCAAGAGGATAAATTGTATTAGGTTACTAGCCTCCAAGAGAAAAAGTCGGCTAGAAGAAATATTATATACTAAAGAATTAGTACCCAGAATGAGAAGTCGGCCCTGGTAGTATTCCAGATTTAGTATAGATATAGGAGTCCAATCTTCATTTTGGCCAGCATTCTCAGAACTGTAGAGAAAACTTGTGCGCATTGTAGTTGGGTAGTTTTATGCGCAATTTTGGAGGAGAGTTGTTGTTGAAGATGCTGCAGCTAGTAGATTTTGTTATGGCTTGGACTATCTCTTAGTTATGGTTTGGACTATCTGATCAACTCTTGTTTCGTGTGCCATCCTTGGAGGAAGATGTGCTACCCTTTGTTTGGCTATCTAGCCTAGGGTTTGCTTTTAGAATGATTCTGTGTCAAGGTTAAGGTGCTCGAAGGGTGGCTTCAGCCTATGGTTGGGTGACAATAGTGATATTGTCTATGGTAAAACGAGCACATATGTCATATTCTAACAAGAAATGATAAGGAAAAGACTGCTCTAATACCATTGATCCAGATTATGCTGAGAACGAAATGGGATACAAAGGAAAATGTAGCAGAAACACATAAATACAATGAAACCCAACTTCTATTTAAAAATATCAGAACACTATAGAACAAAAAGTAATTAAAATGGGATAGCTTATCTCTAAAGATAAAGAGATGTTGGCTACACTTCATTCACAACAAGCTTTACATCACACTCCATTGCATGCTTAAAAGACCTCCTTCACCTTGATTATATATGAGAGAGTGAGAAGAGAGTAATTTCCATGATGTATGTGGGATAAATTGGTGTAAGTTTACAAAATGCCATAGGCATGTAAAACACTAGGACTTCCTGGGAGGTCACCCATCCCAATATTAATCTAGCCCAAGCACACTTAACTGTGGAGTTCTAACAAGATCTAATGCATTAATGTTGTAGGAATTACATTACATTACAAATGGAGATGACATTACATTACTTTCCCCATCAAAAGGGTGAATATCATGGTTTATCAAAACCATAGGCTCATAAACGTTGATTCAGTGGAGAAGGTGGATGGCCACCGAGATCCACCTAGATCAATATCGTAGGTCACCCAAGTTGACTTGGTGACAGAAATTGTGAATAAGATCTGCAAGAGGCAAGCCTGCAGATGCAATAGGGGTTGATTGGTGTGAGTTTTGTGGGGCTATCTAGGTGGACGTAGTTCACTTTGGCATTTCTTGAACTATTGTAATTGAGTTGTGGTAGTGATTGAGCTCCCATCATTATATCTTATATCATATGTAACATTCTCATACATGTATGAATAAGGGTGTTAGGCACTTGTTTTGAGTGCCTCCCATCCCCATGTCTTGTGTACTTGTGTGGATGTTCTATGTATTTGGATGTTCATGTTCTTTGAATAACTTGTGATTTGGATAAATGTAACATTAGCTAAGTATAGTATTTCTATTTAACTTTTGAGGCCATGGTTGGATGTGTGCTTAGTATGCTTGTTGGGTAACTGAAATTGAAAAGAAGTTGGTGTACCTAATGTTGGATCATGTTGTCATTGATGTCAAAGGAACAATGTCTTGTCATAGTATATTGATGAAGTATGTATTTTCATTGTTGTAAGTGAATGGATGTCAAGTGAAGGCATTGATAAATGAAGTCATGCATAGATGAAGATGGATCAATGTCTTGTCATTGATATATGATGCATAAATGATGTCATGCATAGATGAAGATGGATCAATGTCTTGTCATTGATATATGATGTATAGATGAATGGATGCATTAATGTATTGATCATTGCATCATGTGGTCATGCATAGAATCAATGATAAAGGGACAATGTCATAGTGATGTATTGTCATGGGTTATTCCAGTTGGATTGATGTAAATATGACTCATTATTGTCTTGTCATGGTTGATATGAAGTACAAATGGATGAACTCCAAAGTGGTCCCCTTATGGTGAAATCCCTCATGGGAAGACGCTTTGCGGTTGAGTTATCCTAGAAGTATGGTTAGATAACCCATGATTAATTGTGGTATAATGAGATAAAGATCAATGAATTTGTCAGTGAAACTATCCTAGATGGATAGTGCTTTTCATGCCATTTTCGATCTGGAACGTCACATAACTCCTCACAGTTTGAGAGTTATGGCCTTGTGAAGTTGGAGGACCCTCGTGTGTTGGCTAGAAGCCCCAAAAGGTCAAAGAAGTCAAAGTATTTACAAAGAAGAAATTATTTAAATAATAAACTGAAGTGATGAAGTCAAAGAAGATTTTTCAAATAATAAAGTTAATGGAAAACTTTATAATTATGGAAAGTGGTTATACGTGGGTTAACCTTAAAATAAGAAAAGTGGGTTAAGTGGACAAGTGGCCATGTGAACAAAGTGGCTAAGTGGACAAAGTTGGATAAAGGTGGCTATGTGGACAAAGTGGTTATGTGGATGCTTCTAAGGAAGCTACTTGGAGAGTATAAATAAGAGAGCAAGGGACTCTTGTTTGATAATCTCTCTTGAGCATATATTGAAGATCTATTCTGAGTAAGAGACTGATTGAAATTTCTCATGGACGTATCTAAGTTTCCGTAAGTCTAATATCTTGATGGCGAAAGTTTCAGAAGTTCATAAACCCTAGTTTCTGAAGGAGCACACGGGCTGCAGTGAGACAGATCGCATACATATGTGGGCTATAGTGAGGCAGGGTGCGTACACACGCAGGCTGAAGGATATTAGAGCGCGTACAATTGAAGAAATTCATGGAGACTTGAGTGTGAGCTGGTGCAAGGTTCCTGAAGGCTGAATCAAGTTCCATATCTGCATTCTATGGGCTTAGATCTCCCATAGAAGTTTTGGTATGGTTACATGATTATTTTGATGGATAGTATTGATCATGGTATGGTGAATGCTTAAGGCATTCTTGGTATGGTTGTTGTGATATGGTTTATGTTGGTTGATTGATAGAGTGAGCAACACTCTTATGTTTCAGTACTGATATGGTTTCCATAATACACTAGTTGCTTATACATGATTAAGTAGCATTCATATTGTATGGTTGAGGAGCATGAGTAAGTTATTGGAGAGCATAGATGTGTTGTTATTGGTTATGGTACAAATTGAACAGTGAAAAACAGAAGTGGATCTGACTAAAGGCTGAAGAGGATCTGAGTTTTTCAAGGAGAGAAAACCCTAGTTATTTAGGAGGCACACATAGGTTGTAGTACAGATAGGCCACATACATACGCGGGCTATACTACTGGTAGGGCACGTACATACGCGTGCTGCACTACTGATAGGCCGCATACATGTTGACAGATTGGTCTCTGTTGAGGATTGAATCCTCTTCTTAGTTGGTGCTGAGTTGTGTAAGTTGAGTCTTGCATTGCAGAGCTGGTGCTTTTGTGAAGTTGATACTCTATTCAGTTGTTGCTGATAAACCCAAGGATTGTAGTCCATAATAAAAAGAAAATTGTACATACATCTTGTGTACTTTGTGGTGATGGCTTATTGATGATATATGTTGTTGTTATTTTTTGTTGATATATGTTCACATACAAGTGGTTATAAATGACAGTTATAAGTGATGAGTAAATGGTGATTGCTAACTAAGGAGTTTTTGTGAAGGGATGTTGAAAAAGATCCCTACATAGATTCACCCCCCCCCTCTCAGTGTGGTCAGTGTGTCCAACATCTAACTTGTTGTAGATTAATGCAAAGTTATGGGCAGATCTTGAGTGAAGAGGCATAAGTTTTTTGTAATGAGCATGGTGTGGAATAATTGTCGCGGTCAAGGCAAGACAGTGTTGGACGACCGTAGGTTCCAGAGCGACTTGTGGACACAAAGTCGTCACAACAAATTCTGTTGAAATGCAAGTCTATGACATTAGGTCTCCTTTGGATAGGCATCACTAGGGTTTGGAAGGACGAATAAATAAATTCAAGCTCAAATGCTCAAAACACCTACCAATAACCACCACCAATTTGAGGAATGATGAGAAGGGTTGGAACCCATGGTGAAATCATGGCCATATGAAGAGAAGCAAGGCTCCAAACTAAAAACATTGTCCTATAGTTAACCCAATTTGATGCCTACAAAAGAATGACTAGAGGAGAGAAGTAGACCTTCAAAGCCACCTCAAAACCTTTCTCGTTCGTACCTAACATCTCTGACTTATTTGATAACTTCCAAAACTATAATTTTGGAAAGTTGTCCCAAATTAAAAGTGAATTGATCTGTAAATTGTCGCAAATATTCTACTAGACAATTTGTCACAACAAATCTAATAAAAACACTGAAGTATTTACCATGAAGGTTAATTTCCTTTAGATCTCAAATTCTTTAATTACTTGTTTTTTGCTTAAACGTATACACAAGATATAATCTGAGAAACTTAATACAGGAGAAAACCTAACTAGAAGGTGAGACCACTCTGTTCTATTTTCTTCAAATGCAAGTACAAAGAAAGAGACACTCTCTGTGGAGTTGCTTTTGACATTGTGCCCTGTATGGCTGCTACAACATATCATGATATTTCCTCCTTTGTTATGCTCTCAAAATACCACTTTGATGTGCTCCACTCAACTATGGAACAAATACAATGTTAAATAATGGAACCCCTTCTCCTCCTAGCAATCTGATATTTAACATAGCTTGATAGTCATCTAGGGGTAGGGTTTTGACTTACTGAACCCTCAATTGTGATAAGGTTTTGGTTTTTCTAGAATCTTCTTGAAAATGCACATGTGGCTAGCCCCATATGCGTAAGTAATAAGTAACAAGGGCTGATGTGACATGCTCAACATAGTAGGTCAACTTGCAAGAGGCATAATTTTTGCATACGATCTTTGCTTGAAGCATTTGATGCATCGTTGGAAAGGTCTTGAAATGTAGGACACTGTCAAGGGTGTGTGCTTAAGTTATAGATATTGTAACTCCAAAAAATCATATTTAATGCCTCAAAATAGTTTCGAAAGGTTTAAGACCCCAATTTTAAAAACTAAACCCTGCCACTAAAATAACCGAGCAAAAAGATTCCTCCAATTTTATTAATATAAATATAATTATCTAGTCGAGATCATAAATTGTGCATCACCTTAATTATATACAAGTCACTGAAATTTAGGATGGTGCATAATGAACCTTCACGTCATTAAAGTTGTAATTCCGACTCCGTTGCTTCAATAGTGAATGCCAAAAGTTAGAACGAACCTTCGTTGCAATTCCTACTCCGTTGCTTCAATAGTGATGGCCAAAAGTTAAAACGAATCTTGTGGCATTTGAACTTTCTCACATTACCGGTAGCACAAGAAAGTTCAAATGCCACAAGATTCGTTTTAACGAATCTTGTGGCAATACGGTAGCACAAGAAAGTTCAAATGCCACAAGATTCGTTTTAACTTTTGGCCATCACTATTGAAGCAACGGAGTAGGAATGAAAGTTCAAGTTCATACATTACCGGGCAATACGGTAACTTCAATGTGCTACCGTATTGCCCGGTAATGTCTTCACATTTGGCACTTCAATGTGCTATGACCTTCAATGTGCTACCGTATTGCCCTGTAATGTGCTATGACCTTCATATGATTGTTGCAACCACTGTCGAGCATCCACACATCTGAATCAGTTGGTTCTGTAGTCGCATGGCAGGAGTAAAACATGGTTTCTTGCACTTTCTCTTCCTCTGCAACATGTGTGGTTCCATGCTCTCGATTCGTAGGTCTTTTATAAAATTCGGACTTGTAGTGTCCAAACTTCTTACAGTAATGGCACTGAATTTCTGATTTGTTAACCCATTCCTAAGTGCGACCTTTTCCTCGACCTCTATCATAGGAAGATCTTGCATGCGACTGATTTGGGTCTGCATGCGAAGCATTTTGCGGCTGGGATCTGCCTCGCCAACCTCTTGCTCGTCCTCTGCTTCTTCCACCACGACCTCGACCTTTGCTTATGGTGGCTTGCGTTTGGAAAGCTGATTCCAACGAAG